>PVJI01017826.1:0-34742 GCA_004026765.1 Micronycteris hirsuta | reverse complement strand
GTAACGAAGAGAAAATGGATTGAAACACATCACATATACTTAAATCCATGAGTTCATGATAATACAAAATAATCTTACTGGTCAGCTTTGGATAATGCTTAGGGAGTCAACTCAGTTTAAAAACTAAAAATAAATCCTGCCTTTCTGATATCCATGGCACCTCAGGATATCCAAACAGTTCACGAGAGGATTTTAGTCTTTATAGAAGTCTAGCTAATGAGCAAATACAATTGACAGAATTAGAATATCACTGTTGTGCAAACCCAGAAAAAGTAACAGGTCCAGGCAGTGGTCATCGGTGTCTGGTCACAGCAAAAAGGCCTGGCAGCTCCAGGCCATTCTTGTGTCTCCTGATAAACGTTCACCCACCACCTCTGAAGTGTTCTTTCCCCCAAACCAAATCTGACGAAGCCTCTAGATTTAACCGCTGACAAACAAAAAAGTACAGGGGGCAGATGAACACATTGAAGGACATCATGGGATGCAACCCGCGAAGCCCGAGTGTGAGAACAAGAGCAGCGCTGTTTCTTCGACGGACACACAGCTAGAGGAGAGCGGGAGGAGGGGTGCCCTCCAGACCAAAAGAGACCTGAAAGGTACTATCGGCCAGTTGCAACCTACGGAACTTAAATTATGCGTTAACCTAGGAAATTTGAACACTAAGTGCATATTAAATGATATTAAGGAATTTTTTGTTATTTTCTTAGGTATGGTAATGACATTATAGTTATGTATTTTTCTTGTGGTTAAATACATGTAACATAAAATTTACCCTCTTAACCATAGTTAACAGCTCAGTGGTATTAAATACATTCGTAATGTAGTGTGACCATCACCACTATCCATCCCCCAAACTCTTCCATCTTGTAAAACTGAAACTCTACACACATTAACTAATAACTCTCCATTCTCCCCTCTCCTCCTGGCCCCTGGCAGTCACCATCCTACTTTCTGTCTCTATGATTTTGACTACTCTAGGTACCTCATGTGTGTGGAATCATACAGTACTTGTCTTTTTGTTATTGGCTTGTTTGTATAGTTAAGTAGTTTAATGCATCCATATATAGATATGATGACATGCTATCTGATCTTTGCTTCAAAATAACCTGGAGGTACGGCAGGGCGAGGAGAGTGAGCAGGAGGAGACCTGGAGGTACGGCAGGGCGAGGAGAGTGGGCAGGAGGAGATGGAACCAGACGGGCCGTGAGTTGATCATCGCTGAAGCTGGGTGAGAGGCACATGGAGGGTTCATTATTCTCTCACATATTATTATCTTTGCTTCTGTATGAGTTTGAGTTTTCCACAATAAAGCTTTCTGTAAAGAACAAAGGCAAGACAAAGATATTTCCAAGCAACAAAAGAAAGACAACAAAGAAGCAGGAAGGGAAGACAATTGAGAGCTGGAGAAGCAGTCTGGGAGGGGCAGTGAGGAGGTGGGGCTTACACATCGGCTTCGCAGGGCCACACTCCCTTCATGTGAACATCCAAGCGGAAATCCGTGAACCTTGGAAAGATCAGCTCTGGGTCATTTAAGGAGACCATCAAAATGCAATAAACGAGCAAGGTCTAACCTGCTACGGAGAGCCCCAACCTTTGTGCTTCCTACCTAGGAAAGCAAGTTGTTCATATCTCCCTGTGTTTTCCTGTCCAAAAGCCATTTCCCCATCTGACAAGCAGTTCTCCAAGTCCCAGGGTGACTCAAATGTGATGCAGCACTGGGGACTTTAGAAACCATCAGAAAAGGGAGGAGACTTTGGCAGGGGGCCAGGAGGATTTCTTAGAGTAAACACCTTCACCTCACCTGATGGGGGAAACTGAGGCTAGGAGAGCTGTGGTAGCCCACCAAGCACAGAGTTCATTCATGGTAGAGCCACCAGCAGAGCTCAGGGCTCAGGGTTCTCAGCTGACAGAGCCGGGCCCAGGAAGGCAATAGATAAGCAGCATTTTTAACTAGTAACCCTGCTCGAACCCCTTTTCAGCCTGAGCTGGCCCACAATGAATTGCAACTGATGTCTCAGCTGATCCAACAAAGAGCTTTGGAGCTTAGATGGCCCCTCAGAATTGTCCCAATTTGAGAGAAGAGGATTGGGCCCCTCCTAAGCCAGTCATTGGCCACCATGATCCCCCACAATGAAGCCTACCCAAGCCAAGGGCAATTTCCAGCCTGCCACCAGTGACCAATATTCCCAGCAGCTGGGGGATAGTGTGTCAGCCCTGGAGAAGGGATCTAAGCAAAGCACCATAGAGTCCACTACAATCTCTGATAGACCTGAGTTTGAAACTGGCTTCTGTCACCTACAGCTGTGTGACTTTTGTGAAGATAATAACAGCCTCTGCTGCTTACTGGATGTTGGGAGTCTTAAACAGGAGAGAATTGTCTGGGTAAAAATGGCAGCTGGAACTTTAATGCTTATCTCCTCCCCCTACCCAGAGCCCCCTGCCCTTAAAATGACAGTAGGGAAAAGAGAAGATATGAAACCAGAGGACAGGAAGAAAGGAAGAGGACTCTTAGTGGATGCAAGAGTTCAACAGACTTCTCTAAGATTGAAAGGGGACAGAGGAGTGAACGGCACTTATTTTGCAGAGTAGAAAAAGCCACAGCACAACCTAAGTGTTCATGCCCCACCACCAACACATGAGCCCTCTCAGAAACGCCACACTTGCCGTTCTCTCTACAAGCTCTACGGGCTGAAGACCCTTGTACAGTAGAACGCCCCTTGCAATGCCCATTCACATGTCCTCCAGTTAATCCGTCCGCTCTCCCAGAAATAAGTGCTTATTCCCAAACCCGTTTATGCCCGTTATGCTTGCTTTAGTAATTATGGGATTCAATTTAATATTAATAAACCAATAAAATACGATTGTGAAAGGGGAGTTGTTTTATGAAACTAAGATGAGTGTCTTGACTCAGTGAAGGCAGATTGCTATTTTTTTTAAATGTTCAGATGAGTTTCAGATAAGCGATTGGAACAGATTGGGAGGAAATTATATAAATCTAGAAGGAGCTTCCATTCAGATTGTTCCATAAGTTCATTTAAGTTTTAAATGCACTATAAGGAAGCCAAACCAGTAAATGGTAGACAATGCTTCATGCACTGAGGTTTGTGCAAGCAAGACCTTACAGAATTCTAGTTAACAGACGCATACTCAAAGAAAAAGAAATAGGTATTTATATGTTTTGGGTTAAAATGAAAAGCTTACAATATGTGTTTCATTTTTTAATGATTTCTTTCTTGAAACAATTTTTTGATTAACTACACTTAACCTAGTTTTTACTGAGACAAAACCTGCAGATGTAACAATGAGAAGAAAGCCAACTGCCTCACAGGCCAGGAAGGAAGCTGGGGTGTGGGGATGAGATTCTGAGGCTGGAAAGGGCTAAAAACAGGAGCGTTAACTTAGAGTCTGCCTAGGGGGGCAGTAGACCCCACAGCCCTCTTTCCTATTTGGGAAAGAATGTGGCTACATAGGGAGGGACCCCCAGACCTATCACTCCATGCCAAGCTAAGAACTTTATGTATATAAACTCAACAGCCCATGCAGTCGTATTTTTATTAGGTCTAATTTACAGATAGGAAACTGAGGCTCAGAGAAATTAAGTGATTTTTCCAAGATCATACAGCTTGTAAGTGACAGAGCTGAGATTTGAACCCAGATAGTCTGGCTGCAGAATCCATGCTCTTAACCACATCCATCCTGCCTTACCGAAGAAACAAAGCAATCCCAGAAAAAAGAATACCCTTTGTTGATATTTACAACAGACCAGGCCCTCCCTAGTCCACCTAAGGGGAAACTGGCCCATCTACCTTCACAGGACGTGCAATACCAATCGGCTTCTTGGATCCTTATCCTTAACTATGGACAAAAGCCTAGAACCACAAAACATTAGAGAAATCTCCAACATGAGGAGTGACAAAGAGCCAGAGAGAGGCCACAATAAACCAACCGAACAAACTGGGGAAACAGGAGGAGAAAGAGACAAGTCAGGGAACAGGAGCAGAAAAATCACCAAGTAATATTCTCAGAGAGATAAAAAAGAGGCTGTATCGATGTTATGGGTGGGAGTGGAGTGGGGGAGAACAGGTTTAATAAGAACTCCTGGAAATTAAAAATACGATAGCTGAGATAAAAAATTCAACAGAAGGATTGGGACATCAATTCAAGGAGATAATCTAGTGGACAAGGACAGGAAAATATGAGAAAAGAGCAAAGAGACCTGGAAGATCAGTCCTGGAGATCAGGATCCAACTCATAGTGGTTCCAGTGAGGAAACAAAGGGAAGATTATTAAAAAAAAAAAAAAAAAAAGTTTCACTGAACCAAAAGATACTAGAATCTAAATTGAAAAGGGCCACCAAGGGCCGAGCACAATGAATAACAAACTCACCAACATGTCACGTGTATTGTGAAATCCCAGAATTCCAAGGATAAAAGAGAAAATGCTTTTTAAAAATCCAGAAAGAGAGAAAGAAAAGTTACATCTGAAAAGGAATCAGAAGACACAATGTTTGTGAATGGTAATGCTAGGTGCAAAAAAAAGGCAGTGGAGCAGAGCATGGCTAACCGGGAGGAGAATAGTTTCTAACACAGAATTCTGTGCTTAGCTGAATTATCAATCAAGTACAAAGGCAAAGTACAGATAGGTCAACATCTATGAAAATTTCCCACCCCTGCCCAATTTCTTAGAGCTTTCCCAAAAAAGGGAGTAAACCAGTAGAGACAAAGGACCAAGAAACAGGGGCACAGGGAGAAAATGCCTGCAGACAGCTGGGCGGTGCACTCTGGAAGGAAACACCCTGGGAAAGGGAGCCCAGGACAGAATATGGAATACGACAAAGCTTCTCTGGGATCAGGGGTCTGGAGCCGGTAGTTCTGATGGAGCTTTGGGTGAAATGAAGAGCACCATTTTCTTAATAGAAATGCTGATCACTGGGTTACCTAAAAATAGTGCTCCAGATATACACTGGGCAGACGGATAGGGTTGGAAAACAGCTAATCCTTATTTATTCCAACAGGAAGACAATAGATAATGTCTGAAGTTGATAAATTAAGAAATGGCTGTATAAGCATATTACTTCGAAATACGTAGGTAAACATCAGAAACACAGGTAAGAATAGCTAAAATGGTTGCAACCAGGATGAGGAACTGTAAAGATGGATTGGATGAGCAGGGTATGGCTATTTTTCAATAAAAGCCTTTGGATTTGCATTCGGCTTTGGGACTCAGATTTTCCTAAAGCATTTTCACATGCAATATCTCATCGGCTTCTTCAATAAACTCACTTGCAGAGACAGGAAACTGAGGCCCAGAACAGGGGCAGTGACCTCTCAAGGTCACACAGCAAGGCCCGCTTGATCCTCTTTCACCCCTACTGTCACCCCCACCCCCCACCCCAAGCTCCGGAAATCCGATGACTCGTTCCACCCCAGACGCCCCAGACCGCGTCTCCGAAATCCTCTCGGCTACAGTCCCGTGGGCGCGGCCGGGCTCAACCAGACACTGCCCCTGCGCTGCCGGTCGCTTCTACACTGTCCTTGGGAGGACACGCGCGGAAGCCGCACGCGATGCGGCAGCGCCCCCTGCCGGACTCCAGACAGTGCTCCCAGCCAGCCAGCCAGCGCAGGCAGTGCTCCTGGAAAGGGGTTTTTAAGGGCAGGATACGACCTGGGCTGGTCCGACTGTGAACCGACTAAGGCCCGGGGACGCTGTAATGACAGAGGAACCCTCTCTAGAATCGCTGGATGAATCAGCCTCTGGGGCCTCCTCCTTGGACAGACCCTGGGGCTAAATCGGGTGATGACCTGCCCAAGGTCACTCGATACGTCCGTGATTTGGGACCCAAACCTCCTGTGGAAGCTTCCAAGGAACCTAAACCTCCTGGTGTCCAGAGCCCCTCGAACTGGCATCTTAGGCTTTGGGGAAGAGCCAGGAACAAGGCGGGGGAGCAGGTTGGGATCCCGCCCCGTCCACACGAACCCCTGGGTGACCTTGGGCAGGACTTCTCCTCAATCTCGGGGAATCGGTGCAGACGTAGGCGCATGACCTCCAAGGGTCCTTCCGCACCGAGTCGCTAGCAGCGCAACGCTGTGCTCCGCGCTACGCAGCCGCTCACTTAAGGGGACAATGCGGCAGAGGCTGACCCCTGCTGGCCAAAGAAAGAGTCACCGCGCTGGACCCCCACCCCACCCACCACCGGCACCAGCACCACTGACGGCGCCGCTTTGAATTGGTGAGACCCGGTGAGCCCCTCCAGCCCAGCTATCAGCCGGCAGGGGTACCTTGCGTTGCGATCATACTGAGAAAACAGGCTCAGACGG
Organism: Micronycteris hirsuta; assembly: GCA_004026765.1. NCBI lineage: Eukaryota > Metazoa > Chordata > Mammalia > Chiroptera > Phyllostomidae > Micronycteris > Micronycteris hirsuta. The sequence continues at coordinate 28,425 of PVJI01017826.1, read as the reverse complement.
GCGTCGCCCCGCAGAGGAGGCCTAAACACCCTTCTCAGCTGCAGGTTTCAAATAAGGAGAGACCTCTACCTGTAGCTGCACAAGGTGGCCACGTCTTGCAATTCGTCTTCACAAAGAGCAGCGCGGTGGGGTACTGAAGAGCCTTGATTCATACCTTTGTCCCTTCTCAGCTATGTGACCTTGAGCAGGTTATCAAAACTCAGTCTCAATTTTTGCCACACAAAATGGGGTAATACCTACCGTATAGGTATTGTATGTGAGCAACAACCCTGTTATGAAGTAGATAGTTCTTATCCCCATTTAACAATGAGGCGCACAAAGGTTAACTAGGTTCACCAAAGTCACACAGGAAATAAGTGGTGGGCCTAGGACAAAAGTCCAGGTAATCTGCTTTCAATTGCCATACCATGCCGGCATGATAACAGAGCCCACATTACAAGATGTTAGTGAGGATTTTATGAGTTGATACGCGTAAAGTGCTCAGAACAGAGCCTGACAAGGGTAAGCCCTAGGTCAATGTCACTCAGACTGATCACTGAGCACCTGTTGTGTGTCAGGTCTGTCGTAGGCGCCTTGGATTCGGCAGTGAGCAGGCTGACCCAGCCATTGCCCTGGTGAAGCTGCGGGCCCACAGGGACCAACAGGGACCAAGCCTGAAGCATGTGCAGGGTGCTGTAAGAGTCAGAATCCCAGGCTAGAGGGCAGCACAGACCCATACCCAGCCACTGACCTTGTGCCAACTGAGAAAGGCGCTGAAGAGGAACAGGACAAGTCCCAGAGTAGGAAACAAGTACTTTGAGCCAGGGCTGAGGAAGGCACTCAGACAAGGCAGCTTCTGGGCTGAGCCTGAGGGGAGGGGTATTTGCCAGGCAGAGGTGATACCAGGAAAGGCGCCCTCCCCACGGGCAGCCGTCCTCCTCATCCCCGCCTGTAAGTCTTCAGTGCCCCGGTCTAAGGCTGGGAATCACCTGCAGGTGGATTCGGATTCACAAGACAAGTTATCTTGGTTGAGAAAAGCAGTCCCATACATAATTCAAAGGAAAAACTGCGTGAGATCTGGGACCCGGCATGAGGCCTCAAGGAGGAGCACAGTAAAGGTGAACTTCGGGAGGCAGACAACGCAGCCCATCAGAGGTGGACAAGAGGTTGGAAAGCCACTGGCAGAGAGCTTGAGTGCAGGGAGCATGGTGGAGCAGGCAGACTTCTGGTTCCTCCCACAGATAAATAAGATTGCTTTTTCAAAATGTCCTTGTCCCTGCCACTCAGAAGGCTAAGTGGATACCTCTGCTCTCCCTCAGTGCCAACCAGTTTGATCAGATTGCTTTCCTACTGGCTCCTGATTGCAGCCTGAGCTTGTACGAGAAGGGAAATGTTCTTCTCTTACATTTTAAGAATGTAAGAATGACGGGTAAGCCATCAATTTTCAACCGGTGTGCCGCAAGATTTTTTAAAACATGCCATACCTGACTATTTAGTCAGGGGCACTGACCTCTTTTCCCTTTAGATTGTCAAATTAAAAAAAATGACAACAGCCAACAGAACAATAACCATTTAGTGTGAATGAGTCAAAATTATACCTTTTTTGTCAGATCGGCAAAAAATATATTTATTGGTGAGCCACAGACTTTTAGTAATCAGTTTATGGGTGCCATGAGATGAAAAAGGTTGAAAATCCCAGGAGTAGGAAGTGGTCTAGGACTTTAGGGCCGTCTCCTGGAGAACAGGCAGGAGAACTTTCCAAGAGAAGGAAAAGGAGCCAAGGGTTGTTGAGGCCCTCTTCTGAGTCAGGCCTCCTAGTAGGTGCTGTACCTCTGTGGTGGTTTCTTCTTAATCCTCGTAGCAGCCGTGTGAGGTAGAGGTAGGATTTGCTTTCCCCCATTTTATGTGTGATGGAACCAAAACTCCAGAGACAGCATAACTTGCCCAAGGTCACAGGGCTGGGGAGTTGCAGAGGGGAGATTTGAACCCCAGTCTGGGTGCGGTTAGAATGCAAACCTTTTCCACCACATTCCAGTGCTTCCTTAGAGAGGCCCAATGGGAAATGAGGGATGGGGCAGGGGGCAGGGCGGGAAGAAAGGATGGAGAAGGGGTTTTCACCAGGACCACTAAGGCAGAGAATGCAGGTCAGGGGCCCACCTCTTCACAGAGGTCTTTGTTTTCTCCCCGGGCCACACAAAATCAGAGAGACCGGGACCTCCTGCCTCTGCAGGGTATTTTTAAAACCACCCACCTCTAAAACTCCTCTGTTTCTGTGCTTTAAAGTTCCTCTGAAAAGTTGGAATAAATTTGCCTCTTTTCTCCCAGACATATGCAGAGGAGGAAAATAAAAAGAACACATATTTTCTGAGCACAAATTTGGGACAGTGACACCTCCAATCATCATCTGATGGCACGATGATACACAATAATTAGGTGTCGGGAGTAATCTATGGCCACGACAATCACGGCAATAGAGCCATCGCTACAAGAAAAAAAAAAAAGAGCTCTTTCCTCCTGGAAGAAAATCTGACCAGTGGGGGTTGGGAGTGGGGGCACAGGAACCACAGCTTGCAGGGGGCCAGACTCAGTGGCCCGAGGAGGACCAGATTTGAGCCCAGCCTCCTGGTTGTGACACCCTTTCACAGCTGGGTGACCCTGGACGAAACTCTTTCCCTCTCTGGAAGGCGTTCACTGGATGTAGGGGCCTGGAGTCTTCCAGGGAGGTTTCCTGAGGAGTGAGGCTGGAGCTGGGCCCTGAGAGACGGGAGGAGATGGATGAGCACAGAGAAGCAGAGAGATGCTCCAGGCTGAGAAGCTGGCTCAGGTCAAGACGTGGAAGGGGGGATATTTGTCTTGAGGATGCTCCTAAGGGGAGAATTATCTTTAAGACTGCATCATTCACAAGCCTTTTACTCTTTTATTTCTATGAGACAAATTGCTGGCATTTTACATTTATTTATTTATTTTCACAAACACACTACCCAAAGGGCACTTGTGTCTAATGACCTGGGCTCAATTTTTCTCTGCCATTTCCCCCAAGGGGTTGCAGCCTCAGTTTTGTTATCTATTAAAGAGCAATAGTGATATTTGGGGCTATTGTGAGATTACATGAAATAACCAAGACCTAGGCCCCAGACCTTCACATGGCTGGCTTCTCCTTGACCCCATTCAGAGCTCAGATATCACCTTCTCAGCGATGTCTTTCCTGACCACCCAACCTAGCGGAGGTGTCCAGTCCCCTCCACCTCAGCATGCCACTCATCTCCAGGGAGAAACCACCCTCTGAACCTACCCTGTGTTGTCTGCAATTGGCCTGTTGTTTGTCTTCCCCATGAAATGTAAACTCCTGAGGGCCCTCCTGTGTCTTACTTGCCACTACAGTGCCCCCTACATAATAGGTGCTCAATTAAATTCTTGTTGAATAAGTGAATGAATATGAAACACAGTAGGTCTCAAATGTTCGTTTTTCTTCCCCTCCTCATCTCACTTCTCTTGCCTCTATCGCTGAGCCAAGACTCCAGGGACATGAGGGGTAAAGTAGAGGCCCTGCCTCCCTTCATGGCAGCCCAGTGTGGGGCATGATAGGTGGGTGAGTGTTGTCTTGCAGGTTCTAAGGCTGACATCCCCTCTCTGTAGTGTCTCAGGTTAAACTAGAGAGGCATCTAGAGAGGGTCAGTGTCTTGCTCAAGGTTATACTAGTCATACGTGGCAAAGCCAGAACTGACCCCAGGAAGTCTGGCAGCGGAGCTTAAGCTTTCCTCCACTATACCATATGTCTTTCCTAACTAATGTTTTTGAGCCTAGAATGGTTCTAGGTATCTCACATATATTGTCTTTTTATTTTTTAAAAAATATTTTTTTTTGCCCTGGTTGGGGTTGGTGTGGCTCAGTGGATTGAGTGCCAGCCTGCAAACCAAAAGGTCACCGGTTCAATTCCCAGTCAGGGAGCATGCCTAGGTTGCAGACCAGGCTCCCCAGTAGGGGGCGCTTGAGAGACAACCACAACCACCATTCTACCCTCTGTTTCTTCGACTTCGTCTTTGTTTTAGATTCCACATATAAGTGATACCATGCAGTATTCGTCTTTCTCTGTTTTGCTTATTTCACTCCAAGCCATCCTGACAGTTGTCACATCTTAACAATTTCATCAACCTGCCAGTTGTCACAAATGGTAGGCCTTTCTTTTTAAGGCTGAATAATATCCTATTGTAGATGGATGTCTTTTGTTTCTTTTTCTTGTCTGATTGCTGTGGCCAGGACTTCCCATGCTATATTGAATAGCAGTGGTGAGAGTGGGCACTTTTGTCTTATTCCTGATCTTAGAGGAAAAGCTGTTAACTTTTCACCATTGAGTCTGATGTTAGCTGTGGGCTTGACATATATGACCTTTATTATGTTGAAGTACCTTTCTTCCATACTTAATTTGGTAATAGTTTTACCATGAATGAATGTCATATTTTGTCAAATGTTTTTTCTGTGTCTATTGAGATAGCTATATGCTTTCAATCTTTTATTCTGTTGATGGGATGTATCACATTGATTGATTTGCATATGTTGAACCATCCTTGCATCCCAGGGGTAAATCACATTTGATCATGGTGAATGATATTTTACTGTGTGCTGAATTCAGTTTACTATTATATTATTGAGAACTTTGCATGTATATTCAACAGGAACATTGTCCTGTACTTTCCTTTTCTGGTTTTGGTATTAGGGTAATGCCAGCCTTGTAAAATGAGTTTGGAAGTGTTCCCTACTCTTTGATTTTTTGGAAGAGTTTGAGAAAGATTGGCATTAATCCTTCTCCAAATGTTTGGTAAAATTCACCAGTGAAACCATCTGGCCCTGGGCTTTCCTTTGTCAGGAGATTTCTGCTTACTGATTCAATCTCCTTATTAGTAATTGGTCTGTTCAAATTTTCTTTTTTTCCAAATGTAGTCTTGGTAGGTTGTATGTTTCTAATAATTTTTTCATCTTTCTAGGTTGTTCAGTTTGTTGGTATATAGTTTTTCATAGTAGCCTGTTATAATATTTTTGTATTTTTGTGGCTTCAGTCTTCAGTTATAATGTCTCCTTTTTCATTTATAGTTGTTGATTTGGGTACTCTCTCTTTTTTCCTTTAGTTTAACTAAAGGTTTGTCTATTTTGTTTATCTTTTTTAAAAAACAACTCTTAGTTTGCTTAATCTTTTCTATTGTTTTCCTGTTCTCTGTTTCACTTATTTCTACTCCACTTTTTATTATTTTCTTCCTTCTGCTAACTTTGGGCTGAGTTTGTTCTCTTTTTCTCTAGTTTCGTGAAGTATAAAGCTAAGTTGTTTATTGGAGATCTTTCTTTCTTCTTGATGTAGGCACTTATTGCTATAAACTGCCCTGTTAGAACTGCTTTTGCTGCATCCCCTGTTTTAGTATGTTATGTTTCAATTTTCATTTGTCTTAAGCTTTTTTTTTAAGATTGTATTTATTTATTTTTAGAGAGGAAGGGAGGGAGAAAGAGAGGGGAAAAAAAACATCAATGTGTGGTTGCCTCTCAAGCACACCCAACTGGGGATCTGGCACACAACCCAGGCATGTGCCCTGACCAGGGATCAAACTGGCGACACTTTGGTTCACAGTCTGGTGCTCAGTCCACTGAGCCACACCAGCCAGAGCTCGAGCTTTTTTAAAAATTGTCCCTTTGATATATTCTTGGACCCATTGGTTATTCAGGAGCATGTTGTTTAATCTCCACATACTTGTAAACTTTCCAGTTTTCCTTTTGTAATTGATTTTTACTTTCATACCACTGTGGTCAGAAAATATGCTTGATATGATTTCAGTCTTCTTAACTTTATTAAGGCTTTTTTTGTGGCCCAACTTAGGATCTAACATGAGAATATTCCATATGCAATTGAGAATAACATGTCGTCTGCTGCTATTGGGGGAAACACACTGCATGTGTCTGTTGAATCCATTAGCCTAACATCTACTTTAAGTCCAATGTTTCCTCACTGAGTTTCTGTGTGATGACGCATCCCTTGTTGAAAGTGGGGCATATATTTTCTTTTTTAATGATCACAACAAGTCTAAGAGATAGGCATTATCTTCATTTTATGGTGGGGAAACTGAGTCTCAGAAAGTTTATGAAATTTGCCCAGAGCTACCTACTAGTCATGGCAAAGCCTAGCCTTGAACCAAGGTGGATTTGAGGCCAAACTTCTCAATATTTTTTAAAATAGACTTTAATTTTTCAAACACTCTCAGGTTCACATCAAAACTGAGCGTAAAGAGCACAGAGTTGCTGTAGACCCCTTCCCCGTACACGGAACCCCCTTCACAGTCAACACCTGCCCCAGAGCAGGGCATCTGCTTCCACCAACAACCCTGCACTGACTCATCATTATCACCCAAAATCCATCGTTTACATTAGAATTCACTCTTGGTGTTTCACACTCTGTGGTTTTTGACACATGTATGATGACATTTATTCACCAATACAGAATCACATAAAATGGTTTTCCTGCCCCAAACATTCTCTGTCCTCCACAAACCCTAGAAACCACTGATCCTTATAGTGTCTCCATAGTTTTGCCTTTTCCAGAATGTCCTAGAGTTGGAATTATACCCTAGGTAGCCTTTTCAGTCAGGCTTCTTTCACTTGGTAATGTGCATATAAGCTTCTTCTATGCTTTTTATGGTTTTTCAGCTCTCTTTTAGTGCTGAGTAATATTCTACTGCCTGCATATACTACAGTGCATCCATTCACCTACTGAAAGTCACTTGGTCGCTTCTGAGTTTGGGCAGTTATGGAGAAAGTGGCTGTAAACATCTGTTGCAGGTTTTTGTGTGAGCATAAGTTTTCAGCTCATTTGGATAAATATGATAGTACAATTTCTGTATTGTATTTCAGGAGTATGATTAGTTGTGTAAGAAACTGCCAAACTGTTTTAAAGTAGCTGTATCATTTTGCATTCCCACCAGCAATGAATGAGAGTTATTGCCGCTCCACATCCCCAACAGTCTTTGGCGTCGTCAGTGTTCTAAATCTGTGCCATTCTAACAGGTGAGTAGAGGTATCTCATTGTTGTTTTAATGTGCCATTCCCTAATAACATATGATGCTCAGCATTTGTCCGTATGCTTCTTTGGTATCTACATATCTTCCTTGGTAATGTGTTTGTTCAGGTCGTTTACCCATCTTTAAATTGGATTGTTCATTTTCCTATTGTTGAATTTTGAGTCTTCTGTGTATAACTTGGGTAATGATCCTTTATCAAATGTGTCTTTTGAAAGTATTTCCCCCAGTCTGTGGCTTGTCTCCTCATTCTCTTGACCGTGCCTTTCACAGAGCAGAAGCCATTCATTCAAACAAAGTCCAGATTATCAACTGTTTCTTTCACAAAGCCTGCATTCTAGTGCTGTGTGTAAAGTCATCACCATACTCAAGGTGATCTAGATTTTCCCCTTTGTTTTCTTCTAGGAGTTTTACATCTTTGTATTTAACATTTAGGTCTATTATACATTTTGAGTTACTTTTTTTTTTAAAGGTATAAGATCTGTGTCTAGATTTATTTTTTGGATATGAATATCCAATTGCTCCAGCACCGTTTGTTGAAGAGAGTCTATTTTTTCCATTGCATTGCCTTTGTTCCTTTGTCAAAGACAATTGACCATATTTAAGTGGGTCTATTTCTTGGACTCTCTAGTCCGTTTTATTGATCTATTTGTCTATTCTTTTGTCAATGCCACACTATTTGGTTACTGTAGCTTTATGTTATCTGGGAATTTGGGTAGTGTACATTCTCTAATTTTGTTCTTCTTCTTCAATATTGTATTGGATATTCTGGGTCTTTCGCTTTTTCCTATAAACTTTAGAGTCAGTTTGTCAATATCCACAAACTATGTTGCTGAGATTTTTATAGGGATTGCATTGTATCTATAGATCAAGTTAGGAAGAACTGACAATATGGAGTCTTCCTATCATAAATATGGATATTTGTATTTATTTAGTTCTCTTCATTTTAGTTCTTTGATTTCTTTCATCAGTGATTTACAGTTTTTCTCATATAGACCTTTCACATATTTTGTTAGATTTATACCTAAGTATATCATTTTGTCAATTGCTAATGTAAATGGTAATGTGCTAAAAAAAAATTAAAAAAAAAATAAATGGTAATGTGCTTTAGTCCAAATTCTACTTGTTAATTGCTGTTATAAAGGAAAGTGATGGGTTTTTGCATATTACCTTTGTATCTTGCAACCTTGCTATATCACTTAAAAGATTCCAGGAGGTTTTTTGTTGATTCTTTTGAATTTTATTATTTTTTAAATATTTTATTATTTTTAGAGAGAGGGAAGGGAAGGAGAAAAAGAGGGAGAGAAACATTAATGTGTGTTTGCCTCTTGTGCACCCCCTCCTGGGGACCTGGCCCACAACCTAGGCATGTGCCCTGACTAGGAATCAAACCAGCCCATGCTCAATTTGAACTTTCTACTTAGAAGATTATGTTGTCTGCAAACAAAAACTGTTTTATGTCTTCCTTCCAAATCTGTATGTCTTTCATTTCCTTTTCTTGACTTATTGCATTAGCTAGTATCTCTGCTATGATGTTGAAAAGCAGAGGTAAGAGTGGATATCCTTGCCTTGTTCTTGATCTTAGTGGAAAGTGAGTTTCTCACCATTAAGTATAATATTAGCTATAGGTTTTTTTGTTGCTTAGCAAGTTGAAGAAGTTTCCCTCTATTCCTAGTTTACTGAGAGTTTCTATCATGAATGGGTACTGGATTTTGTCAAATGCTTTTTCTATATCTATTGGTATGATCATGTGATTTTCTTCTTTGGTCCATTGATGTGATGAATTATATTAATTGATTTTCAAATGTTGAACACCTGCCTTGCACACCTGAGACAACTCCCACTTGATCATGGTGTATATAAACCTCTTAATATTTTTAAACCATGTTTATTGTGGAGATTTATACATATAAAACTAGGGAGTATATTGAAACTGCAAGTCCCTATCTTCTAGCTTCATCAGTTATCCACCAGCAACCAGTCTTGTATCACCTATGTTTTTCACCCTCTCCCCAACGCCAGGGTGTATTTTTATAATCAAAGTCTATTCATTTCATCTGTAAACATTTCAATGTCTATCTTCAAAATATAAGGTTTTTTTCTCTTTTAAACAAATAAACTTTGCTGGATAGAGTAATCATGATGTAGGTCCTTGCCCTTCATGACTTTGATTACTTCTTCCCAGCCTTTCTTGCCTGCAAGATTTCTTTGGAGAAATCAGCTGCTAGGCTTATAGGCGCTCCTTTGTAGGTAACTCTTTCCTTTCTTCTTCCTGCTTTTAAGATTCTCTCCTTATCTTTAATCTTCGGTTATGTAATTATGATGTGCCTTGGTGTGTGCTTCCTCAAGTCCAACTTCTTTGGGACTCTCTGAGCTTCCTAGATGACTTCCTGGAAGTCTATTTTCTTTGCCAGATTGGGGAAGTTCCCCCACAGAGCTATCATTTAGAATGGAAGGGCAGATAAAGTGCTTCCGAGATAAAGTAAAGTTAAAGGAGTTCATCATCAGCAAGGCCTTATTATATAAAATGTTAAAGGGACTTATCTAAGAAACTGAAGATCAAAAACTATGTACAGTAAAATGACAATAAACTCATCACTATCAATAACTGAACCTAAAAATAAAAAACAAAAAAAACTAAGCAAACAACTAGAACAGGGACAGAATCACAGAAATGGAGATCACATGGAAGGTTATCAGTAGGGGGGCGGAGAATGAGGGAAAAGGTAATGGGAATAAGAAGAATAATTGGCAGGTACGAAATAGACAGGGGGAGGTTAAGAATAGTATAGGAAATGGAGAAGCCCAAGAACTTATGTGTATGACCCATGGACATAACCAAGGTGGGGGAATGCTGGTGGGAGGGCGATACAGGGTGGAGGGGAATAAAGGGGTGGAAAAATGGGACAACTGTAATAGCATAATCAATAAAATATATTTTAAAAAGAAACAAATAAACTTAACCTACCTTCAAATTTTGACGATTTTTGGTATCATTAAAAATTCAATCAGCACACAAATATCTTTAAGTAATGTTTTATTACTGTTTAAAATACATACAGAAAGTACAATAATCATAAATGTATAGCTCAATGAATTTTTACAGAGCTCACCACCTGTGTTACCAGCTCCCAGATCAAAATACAGAACATGACGGCACCCCAGAAGCCTCCCTTGCCACAGAGTAATTCCACTGTTCTTCACATCTTAAGGTTTTCAGAGGCACAGTCGTGCAGACTCAGGCCAGCCTGTGGCTCTATGGCCCCAGTGTCCCTGACCGCTACCCCAGCCCCTTCCAGAGGGCGTGCCCATTGAGTTCACTTCCACGTGGCCCCTGAGATCTGTGGACCAGAAGGAAATTCCCACCTTCTGAACCTCAGAGGTAGGCAGGGAGGCAGGGAGAAGAGGGTCTCCAGAGCACCACCTGACATCGCCCTCCCCCTCCACTCTCCCTCCCTCCCTTCCTATTTATTCTTCCTCCCCCCTTCCCCAGCCTCCCATTCCCTCTCTGGCCCCCACCATTCCATCCTTCCCTCTCCCGCCTTCCCCTCAGGTCCCTCCTCCTCTCCTCCCTTCCCTTCCCACTCTCTTCTCCTCTCTCCCTCCATCTCACAGCCGTCCCCACCGCCATCCGTATTGACAAACTTCCCTGTCCCCAGTGCCTTCAACAAGTGAGGGGAATTTTTTAATTTAAAGCCAAGCCTCAGAAGAGAAAGACAAAGGAGAAAGGCGGAAATTAAAGGGGCTCCTACACCGGGGGCTGGTGCTGTCCCCAGATCCGCGCCAGCAGGGACATCACTCTAGACACTGTAATTTGGTTTCTTATCACCAGCAACTTGTGACCAGCCCTCCTGAACACCAGGGGGGAGAAAATACAGAAGGAAATGGGATGAAAAACAGGTGTGGGAGTAGGTCCGTGGTGTGTGAGTAATATCACTTAATTTTAGCCGCCTCTAATTTTCCGTCTTGTCATGGCGTGCAATTTCCTCTTTCCTCCCCACCCCACCCCCAGCTGAACAATGATTTTCAAAATAGTGGCTCATACTGACTTTATCATATAATAAACCTGTGGGCAGCACACTTCTCCCATGGGAGACACCCCATGACAGTGCACTGAATTCAACCGGAGAAAGGGATGAGTGGCCCTCATCACCTTTAGCTAGTGACCTTCGGTAAGTTCTTTAGCCTCTGTGGGCATCAGTTTCCTCATCTCTACAGTGGGGATAAATAGTAGCCACCTCCTAAGCTTGATGAAGATTAAAGGAGTGACTATGTGAAAGCCCCTAGGGTGACAGGCACACACAGAGTGCTCAGTCAGTGCTAATTAACACAATTGTGCTGAGCAGCATCCCCAGCTGCCTCTCTGACCCTGTCTACAGGAAGCACAGGCTGCCCCCCCACCCCCATGGGTGCAAAGCTGCTGTCTCAACACTCCCATGTTCCGCTTAGGTTGAGACCGCAGCTCACCTTGTATGCCCTTGGGTTTTACACGTGCGGCTTGTCCGGGGCACTCTTTTCTTTCTTTCTCCTTTTGGAGAACTCCTGTGTATCTTCAAGACCCAGCTCAAATGTGACCTCCTCTGTGAAGCCTTCCCAGCTCCTAGACCATTGGCCCCTCCCTGCTCAGTGTCCCCCTGGCACGTTGCGCAGGACCTTTACTTGAGGAAACCGAAGGGCACTCCAAGTCCGAGTGTTTCAGCATGTGCTCCGCCACTTCCAACAGTGGGTGGTCACTGCCTGTTCCCTGCATGGAGCTCAAATATGAAGCCGCTGGAGGACGGTCAACCTTCCACCATAGGTAGTTACAGAGGGCCCGCTGAGCACCAAGGACCAAGGACTGAGCCCTTTTAATCTATAGCTGAAGAATTAGTTATGTCAAGAGAAAGTCTGCACCACACATTCCAAACCTCAAAAATGTCAGACATTCGGTAGAAAGCAGGACTCACTAGCTTCACCCCTATAGTGCCTTTCTTTTGCTCAGCCTGGCTTCTAAGACACACACAGGGACAGAAAACACAGAAATATAGCAAACCAAAGCTAGATTAAACCCAGCTGTCACCAGAAGGGATAAAAACCAGCATCTGTGGAACATCCATTGGTGGCTGGAACTTCCCTCTCCTTATTTCATGTCGTCCCTATAAGACAGGGACTATTATTCACTCCCTGGTAAGAAAACTGAAGCTCAGAGACATGAAATGATTTTCCCAGCCTCAGTGGCAGATCTGAGACTGCAGCCCAGTGTGTCTCAGGTGAAAACATGTGCCTTTGTCTCTGAAGGCTGTCTCCAGTCACGTGACGGGGAGCCATCCTGTCGGTCAGGCCCCCTCCCTCCGTTCACTGGGCCTCCTCCTGACCTTCTTTCCCTGTCTCAGGGCACGTTCCTATCCCGAGATTCTTGTGAGCTCCCCCTGAATCAGAGATCAGCTGCCCACACCTTCTGACTCCGCAGCAGCCACAGGGAAAGAACTTCCATAAACTCAAAGCTCTCTGACACTTAGGCCACCTCTAGCACACAGGTGTTTGAGCAAATGACCACAGACTTGCTGGCCAGGGATTCAGTGAGACTCCACGGAAGACTTCCGTGAACAAGAGAAGTGCCTGCTACACATCATAGCAGCTCCATAACTGGAGGCCGCCGTACGGTTGACAACAAGACAGACGCTAAATTTCATCCCTCTAACACTCAGGTTAAAAAGGTGACAAGTATTTTAGCCTTCTATCTCAGGCTCTTTCCATTCTTTGAGATCATATCCAACCTGAAAAACCTCTCTCAGATCTCTAAGGCCTTCCCCTGGCCCGTGTTCTAACAATAACAGCACATAAAGCCCACCTCGGCCCAGTCTGCCATCTCTCCCGGCCCACCCACCTGACATGGGAAAGATTTTATGCAGCTGCAAAGGTGTTTGCTATTTAGATGGCAACTCAGGTAGACTCCCTTAGTATCTAAACATCTTTCATCAGGAAGCGTCCTGCTCCGAGGGACAGAGGAATTGCACAGGGACTGCACAGTCGCACAGTGACACAGCCAGTGCGCAGTGTATATGGCAGCCCTTGCAAACAAGCGCTAAGCTGCAGGGAGCAGGCGGCACGTGTGATGTTGCTGACTTCCCAGCCAGCCAACTGGAGGGGAAGGCCATGGGGGAAGAGGAAGAATGAGGCCATGAGATCCAGCCTCCTTCTCTTGGTCCCTGGGGAGGCTTATGATTTCTGTCCGGTGGCATCCAGAGCTTTCCAGCTACCCGCACCAACACTGCCAGCTGGGAGGCCACTCCAATGCTCCGCCTCTGTAGTCGCTGCCCTCGTCCATGTGGGCTCTGGACCAGACTAAGAGAAAGACCTGGAGACTGCTGTTCCAACCCCAGCTCGGACAGTTGATGGCTGGACGGCCTTGGGGAGGAAACTTACCCTCTCTCGACCTCAGCTTCTTTAGGTGTAAACTGCCCGGGCACCAGATCGCCCGGTTCTCATTTACGGGTCCACTGAGCACCTGTGCTCTCCTCTCCAGGAGCCTGGGACGCGCGTTTGCTGGAGGGCTGGGCTGGAAGACATTTCAGGGTCCCTGCTCAGAAGTGCTTCCCTTGCCTCTCTTGGTTCCTCCCTTCCAAGATGGCTGAGGAAAGAAGGAACCACAATCGTGCCAAAAAAGGCCACAGCACGTGTGGCCTATTTGCTGCACCAGCTGTACCTGATGCGAGCCCAAGGACAAGGCCGTTGAAAAAGTCATCATTTGAAACATAGGAGAGGCCACAGCCATTAGGGACATTCCCGAAGTGTGTGTCTTCCACACCTACGCGCCTCCCAAGCTGCGTGTGGAACTGTTGGCACATCATTGCGTGACGTGTGCCACTCACAGCAAGGTGGTCAGGAATCTCTCTTGCGAAGCCTGGGAGGACCTAACAGCCCCACCCCAGCTTAGACCTGTGGGTGCTGCCCCACGACCCCCACGAAACCCCATGGAAAGTCCTTAAGAACTGAAGAAAAGTTCTTTGGAAAAAATAAAGTGGATATTATACTTTAAAAAAAAGTGCTCACCCTGCCGGTGGCTCAGTTGGTTGGATCCTGGTCCCGAACAACAGCAACAAAACGGAAGTGCTTCCCTCCACTGAAGACCGGTGACCGAGCCGCCTCCTTCCTCTCAGGGACAGTCTTCCCGGGGCCAGGGACAGTCTTGATCCACTTTCTTTGGTTCAGTCGTTAATATTGGTTCCTGAAACTCAAGATTTCTTTGGTGGTCTTTTCCCAGGAGGTCAGTGCCTCTCCATGAAGACTGGAGTTTTTTTGTTTTGTTTTGTTTTAAAGATTTTATTTATTTATTTTTAGAGAGAGGAGAAGGAAGGGAGAAAGCGCAATGTATGGTTGCCTCTCACATGGCCCTCACTGGGGACCTGGCCTGCAACCCAGGCATGTGCCTTGACTGGGAATCGAACAAGGACCCTTTGGTTCCCAGCCCGCGCTCAATCCACTGAGCTATACCAACCGGGCAAGACTGGAGTCTTTACAAGCCATCCTAACGCCAACACCAACGCGCACTCAAGGGCACTGCTGACTGAACTGGGTGCTCCCCACAGCCAGACCCTGGTCTATAGTATCTGTAGGATGTATCTCATTTATTCCTCAGCATAGCCCTGTGAATAGGCAGCTGCCTTCTACAGATGAGGAAACTGGGCATAGAGGAAGGAACAGCTAATTCTGTCTGGAAAAGTAAAGGAAGGCATCCTGGAGGAGGTGTCTTGGAAGCTCCAGTTTGCCAAATAGAGAAGGGGAGGGTCTTCTGCAGAGGGGACAGGGTTCCATGTTCCCCTTCTCCCCTGACCCTGACAATCTTTGTAGCCTGGAGGTTGATACGGTTGTTTCTAAAGTTCAGATCCCAGGCCCTGGCAGAAGCAAAGGTTCTTTTCTACGTGCCCATTCGCTTATCAAGCTCATGCAGGCTGAAAACACAACACAACCTCCCCCAGTAAAGTTGAAGCGTAAATTACAAAAAGTGTCCTTAGACAGGGAACAGATTGTATTCTTAATTCCACTGAAGCAACTTCCGTAGTCTCCTGAGGGGTGCCCCGGGGCCTCGGGGCACAGCTGGGGCTGAGCCTTCGGCTGCTTTATCTGAGCAGGAACAGCCTGCCCCCCTGGCAAGCACAGTCAGAGGACCGGCCCGGGGGGAAAGGCGGGCTGTGCAGGTGCAGGCAATAGCGGAGAGGGGCCGCTTCCTGCCCAGCCAGGGAAAGAGCTGGGCACCACCTCTTCCAGCAGAGAAAGGATGGGGGGCTGCCAGAAGAGTCCTGGGCCCGCCCACAGGATGGGGCCCGGCTTCACCGGACAACATCAACCTGCCGCAGGGCAGGGAGAGGCAGGGGACCATGGGGTGTGACCACAGCAAACAATTCTATGCCCCTCCAGCTAAAAGCTGGGTCTGGGGCCTGCACTGCATGTTGGGGATGCCACGACCCAGCTACAGGACTGGAGGAGGCAGGGAGCAAGAGCCAACGCAGATGGGAGATAGTGGGGAGAGAAGGGGAAGGGGACTCCACCAGGAAAGCTTCCCACCTGCCTTCTTGTCTGCCCCAACCTCCTGTGACCACTGTCTCCTTATCACTCCTAGCAGGTGCCTGAATGTACTAAGGTTTTGTCACCTGCCAAATTAGATAGACCCTGAAATCTCAGTGGCTTAACACAGTGAAAGTTCAGCTCCTGCTCACACTCCACTGGACAATCTCCCACATGCTCCTTCAGGGGCCCAGGCACCTCCCACACAGTGGCTCCTCCCACCAGCGGGTCCTTGGTGTGCTCTGTGTTCAGTCAGCTGGAAGCAGAAAGGGCTTGGGGGTCCCATGGAAGGTGTCACTGGCCGGGCCTGGCTGTGGCCTATGTCACTTCCACCCTTTCTCCTTGGCCAGACTCAGCTCCATGGCCACATCTGACTACAGGGAGCCTGGAAAAACAGCCGGTGTGCCCAGAAGGAGAGGGAAATGGGTTTGGTGACCAGCAAGCCAAGGTTTGTCATTTCAGGTCAGCTCTCGGCAGGAAAAATCACAGAGCCTTAGAATCATAAACCCCTAGGATATAAGGACCCTGAATTCAGAGACTCCTACAAATATGAAATCATAGAATTTTCAATTCCTATAATCACAGAATCTTGAACTAACGCAACCACGGACTGAAGAGCTGGTTGATATGTACAAGACCATCGGACCATAAGTTGCCTAAGGTGGGGGGACCGGGGGTGGGGGCGAATCTCCCGCAACTTCGCACCCTCAGCACCCACCACGCTGATCATTAGCGCAGTGATGCTAGGAATGGGTGCAGAAAGGCATGCACTGCCTACTGTGTGCCAGGCACTGGCCTAAGCACTTTGAATATTTAAATTCACTTAGTTCTCACAACAACCAACCATGTGAGGTGAAACTATTTATTATTACCCCCAATTAACAGATGAGAGAATGAGGCAGAGAGGCCAAGGAATTAACATGGGATCAGCTAGTAGGCATTCCATAAACACTCGTTGATGTGGAAACAGTGAACCAATGTGAGCTGCTATCTAAATACGACAGTTTTCCTTCCACATCATCTCTCAGCTGCAAAGGAAAAAGACAGTAAGCTGTCAGAGTATGACTGAAATATAACAGAGACCCGCAGACGGAGAACAATTCACTGTGCCCTTCACTCCCCAAACTTCTGAAATGCATTCCCATCACCACGGGACAATTGGCAGGGCCTCATTAATTCTGGGGAGGGGTTTGTAGTTGGTCTGAGCAGAGACCTATGGAAGGTCTTATCCACCACTCACAGAGTGGCCTTGCCGCCTCCACGTAATTAACAATGAACCAGACACCCAACACAATCCACCTCTACATCTGTAACACGCTGACAATCTAAAAATGCCAGCCTCCTCCTTGTGCGTCAGCTAAATGTCACTGGCGACATTTGATGCAACTTAGAGATGAAAGTAAATGTTATCGGATGTCATTGGGTGAAATCCAATGTTATCGCCGACTGAAAAACCACAGGCCCAATCAGGGGGTCCAGGCCCCAGGGCGGAAGAGGGAGAGAAGGCAGCCCAGCAGGAAGGCAGGGAAACAGCTCCAGCTCCTTCCGGGGCGAGGCCACCTCCAGCTGCTCACGGAGGGACAGGAGACTCCAGCTTACTGGCCTATTCTGCGTGTGGGAACCAGGACTTACAACCACCAAGGCACCTGGTTAGGGCACAGAGGGCTGTTTCCTCTCTCTAAGGCTAGTTTTCCCACCTGTTCAGGGAGGAGGGGCAACACACTGTCTTCAGGGAAGGACTGATGCTGTACTGATGTTCAGCAATTCACTCAGTCAGCCCCTGTTTACCAAGCAGCTGTTATTTGACAGGCACACGTCCAGGTGCCAGGGACACAGCACTCATTCAGTCACCCTCTTCACTCGACTGTAAGCATCGTGAAGGTAAGCCCCAGCTCTCTCTCTCACCTTTGTAGCCGAGCCCAGGCCCACATGGGTGCTCAGTGAGTGTGAGTGGAATGAATGCACAAATGACTGACTGCCTACTTGTCTGGCTTCCCACCAGCCTGGGAGCTTCTTTGGAGGCTCTACAGTCCTCAAAGGCAGGCATCAGGTACCACGTATTGCCTGGAGCCCAGTTCCCAGCAGATGGGTGACAACCTTGGTCCACAGTGTACCAGTTCCCATCATGTGGGATGCTTTTCAGTGGCACCCCCTGTGAAAAATACCTCCACCATGGGAACAAAATTAACATCACCAATGAGAGGCAGATGGACACTGAGTGCCTCCCGGTGTCACCCTGAGAAGGACACCACGTCACTTATGCAGTGTTGCAGCCACGGGCGCAGCTCCTGCATCTAATCAGAACGACATGTCAGGCAAACCCAAAGTGAGACACAGTTCATTGAGAAAGGAGCAGGGGGCAGGACACAGACTGTATCTTCAAAAATGTCATTGTCATAAGACAGAGAACTGCTGAGGAGCTATTCCAGGTTATAGAAGATGAAAGAGATAACGACAAGAAACACCGTGTGGGATTACATACCAGAGGGAGAAAATGCTATAAGGGACATTCCTAGGTCAATTGGCAAAATAGGAATACGGTCAGAATTAAAGGAAGTATTAGGATTGGTTTCCTATCGCTGCTATAACAACTGATCACAAATTTAGTGGCTTAAACAGCACACGTTTGCTCAGCACAAGGACAGTTTTAGGGGCCATTGTTCTGGCTACACAGTCACTAACTGAGTGAAGTATCAATGATAAATTTACTGAAGTTGTGTTTATATAAGAAAATGTTCTTATTCTTCCAAAATATATACTGAAGTATTTACGGGCAAAGGGCTGCCACGTGAGCAGCTCACTCTCCGGCAGTTCGGGAATAATCAACATTATTCAGAGAGAGAAAGGGACGGGGAATGATAAGGCAAATGTGACAGTTTACAACAGGTGATTCTGGATTAAAAGGATATGGCAATCTTTCTACTATACTCGCAACTTTTCTACAAATTTGAAAATAATTTTCAAATTGAATGTGTGTGTGCCTGTGTGTATACTGGATTCTCAATAAGTGAGGCTGCCGAAGTGCTGAGAGAAGAAGCTCCCCGTCTTGGTCCCATCTCACCAAACGGGTCGAGAGCTCCTCAGGGGCTCCCCATTGCAGACGGGAGAAAACCTGTGTCCTCACCATGACCTTCAGGCCGCCCCATGACCTTCAGCCTCCTTCTCTGACAATCCCATCTTTCATCTCCCATCTGTTCCTTCATCCACACCTGTCTGCAAAACCTCATCATAATAATTGCTCCCTTTATTAAGCAACTGGTGTTGTACCGGGCCCAACCCCTTGTCACTTCATTTAATCTTCACAACAGCCCTTCAAATTAGCAACCAGTATGTCCTCTGACAAAGAGACAAATGCTCTGAGGGGCTACACGACTTGCCTAAGGTCACACAGGTAGAGCTAGACTTTAAGTCTTGTCTGATTCTAAAAGCAGGCTGTCTTCCACTTACTGCCCTGCCCCGCCTTCCAAGTGCTGATTCAGTAAATATGCCCTAAGTACTCACTTGGTGCTGGACTCCATGCCAGCCACCGGGGTACAAATGCAGTCAACCCCACTCTCAGCCTCCAGCAGTCTACGATTTGGCCAGAGAGGCAGAGCCAGGGCTGAGGGGTGGGTAAGGAGTAGGGGTCAAGGCCAGTCAGGTTTCCAGAGTCTGGCCCCTGAACGTCTGAGCTGAGTGAGCCTCAGCTAGAAGGGTATCCTGGAGGCATGGAATTCGTGCAGAGAGGTGAAACCCTTTCCCCCATCCTCAGATCCTGGCGTGAAGCCTGGCTAGGGTTTCAGCCTGTGCCCTGGGTGAAGTTGCCACTGACAATTTTCTTGTTAGTCAAGCCTCTTCTGCCCTCTAGTGGCAAATACAGAGATGACAGAAGGAGAGGCTTTACTCAGAAGACCGGGAAAACCCAGGAGAACTGAGCCTCTTCTTAGCTTGAGGTCCTTGAACTGATTTCCAGGCTTGTAAATGGAGAGGCCTGGGGTTGAGGCTCCAGTTTGGCAGAGGTCATTCTGCTTCACCAGGAGATGAGTTCAGGTTTTCTCAGGTCATATATCGAGCCGAAAATTTATCCCAGACAGAGCCCCGTGGAGACTGAGCACTGGCCGTCACAGCCTGAGCCTGCCCTCATCTGCAGACAAAGTTCCAACCTTGGTTAGAGAATGGACTCACTCCAGCAGTCTGCCACCACCCCCTGCCTTCTCCCCAGTGGTTAAACATCACCATTATTGGAAATTAAATTCTATACATTTACCGTTAGATAAGCTGCATAGAAAAACAAAGGTGATGCATACTCAAAGTATATTACTTGCTAATTATTGTCTTACCTTTTACTAGTCTCTATGCTCCTGAGGTTTTTTAGTATACTGCAGCTCTATGTGTAATGGTGTGCTACTGCCCCTCTCTCCCCAACTCTGTGTTCAGGGACCTCACATTGATAACTTGAAGTCAGCCATGGTGAGAGTGTTTACACCTCACAAATTGGCAAACATGGCAAAGTCAGGCTTGAGTTATTGTTTTGTCAAATGTCTAGACCAGGAATCAGCAAACGACAGCCAACACTCTATTTTTGTATGGGGACCTAAGACTGACTTTTGCATTTTTAAAGGCTGAAAAAAATAACAGAGAAGAATATGTAACAGAGACCGTGTAGGCTCACAATGCCTAAACTATTTACTGTCTCACCCCTTACAGAGCTTTCTGACCTCTCCTATAGACATAAGAAAGTGATGTATAAAACATTAACAGTGCAGACTATTAACATGTCAGGCCTGTAGCTGTTACATTGCAAATCACATAAAATATTGAGGAACTATTTCTCCAGCATTTGAAAACTATTCTCAAATGCAAAAAAAAAAAGTCATTCACATCATTGACAAACAGATTAAACTCCAAAATATGTAGCACTGAGCTGATAGAGGTTTAGATTTTATGAGTATAATTTCTGCGAGGTTAGGGAAACAATTTTACAGAAGAACATCTATCAGATTTAATGACAATAAATGTACATGGAAATAGAGCAGATTGGGATGCAACTCCAATTGTCAAATTGTGTTTGAATGGCAACCATCGTTAGCTATATCAGAAATATATCAAAACATTATGGAGGTTCCTCAAAAAATTAAAAATATAACTACCGCATAATTTAGCAATCTCGCTTCTGGATAGGACAAGGTCTGGCAGAAATAACGCCTGCTTGAGTGGTTGGTAGGGTAATAATATGGGTGTAATAATTTATAGTTTTAATTTGAACATTTCACCTAAAATGTCATATGGTATGCTGAGTGTGATATTGTTATGTTACAGAATTACATGCTTATGATTTTGTAATAAAATATTTAGTAATTAAAAAGAGGTGTTATTTGTGCCAGACCATGTATATTAGGTAAATGTGGTGAAGAGTAGATGGGAATTCTTGGGATTTTTCTCTAAGTCTGAAATTAGCCCCCACGCCCCACCCCCTCCCCCCCAAAAAACAGTGAAAAGAAACAAATTAAAAAGCTGACGGGAAGCTGTGTGCACACTGGGCATGTGTGTAGACGCCCCGGGGCACCGTGGAGGGGGGGCGGTGCAGTCTGACTAGGCCATTTCACTAGGTGCTGCCCTCTTCCCCAGTGTCCCCTCCCCACCCACAGGTGTGTGCCTGGTTGCCAGGTGCTAGAGCTGAGTGGGGCAGGTAAATGGGCCCTGTGCTGGGGATTCAACACTCAGGACACAAACTTTCCCTTAATCTGCTATGTCCCCACTCACACGTCCCCCTCTCGAGAGCCCTGGCACCCCAGGCCAGAGACCTTCTCCAGTCTCCTGCCCAAGCTGGGGGAGTGGTCATCTGGCCACAGGGGGCAGGAATCAGGGGGTCTAACTGCTCTCTGTTCTCAGCCCCACCTACTTCTGGAAGTGCCCAAGCCTTTTTGCGTTCCTGCTGTACATAAGTCCATCTGCTGGTGTGGACCCACTGTGGGTAAGATTCAGCTTTCCAACGTCTATTGAGTCAAATGCCTGCTCCTGCTCCCAGCTTCCCCCGCGCCGCTGCGGGTCACCTCCTCTCCTATTCTCTTTGTCCTTCTGGCTTCACTATTATAATAAAGTCCGTTGCTGTCATTTTGGTAGAGGTTTTGAAAAGAGCATGTGTCCCCATTGTGTCATCTTTAATCAGAAGTCTTTGCTGTGTTTTCTAATCTTTCTACAATGACCATAGATTTCTTGTGCAATTTTAAAATATATTCAAGCACATGAAAGAGTTAAATATTGTTAAACTATACCAAGCAATTTAAAAATAGGATGTTCATCACGTTTCTGATGGGAGGATAAGTTCTGAGAAGGGGCTGAATAGTATGAGAAGTATTTGGAGGCTCCTGGATTTGAACCTGAGCGCCACTCACTGGCCATGTGGCATGAAGGCGAATAAACTCCTCTACGGACGCATTTTAACTTTTGCTTACAACTATTACAGTGGGAAAGCGACGGGATGTGTAGGGGAGGGTCCGCAGGGGTAAACGAGGCAAGGAGACCATCATCCTTCTGGAGCTCAAATGTTACCGAATTCTAGAGGCAGCAGGGACTCTGGCGCACTCAGGCCAAAGCTCTACTTGGGGCTGAGGCTCAGGAGCGAGCGAGACAGCGACCGTGGCTACGGGGATGGCGGGGAGACAGTGGCGTGGAGGGGCGGGCGGTGAGGGACCATGCAAACCCAGGTTATAGCCAGGCTTCTGGCCCCCGCACCAACACGAGGTCAGAATAGATACAGGGGTTTAGTCAAGACGAAGGCTCAGTGCCAAACCCACACTCTCGTCGGGTGGATGCAGAAAGCGAGCCTCCAGCGCGAAAACCTATCTGCATGCGCCAGCGCTCACCTCGTGCTGCGTCCTCAGGTGCACCGCGGCCCACGAAGGGGGTGGGGGGCGGGGTCCGCGAGGACCGGCCTTTCCATATCTAGCCACACGGGGGCAGCAGAGGACAGGCAGAGAAAACCGTGAGGGTCTTGGGGAGAGGGTGGGAGAGGGTTAGAAACGGAGAAAGACCTGGAGAGGGGTAGATAGTACGTAAAAAAAGAAATGGCAGAAAAATAAAACGGGTTGGGGAGACCGACAGACAGACCTTCGGTGAGGGCGAGCCTGAGAGTCCCAGATCTTCACAGGTGCCAAGTGCAGTTGGCTCGCGTTGGAATATGAGGTCACTTCACAGATAAGGAAACTGAGGATGAGAAATAACGAGATCAGCCGTGAAGTCACAGAATTGGCACTAGATCGTTTCCTGGCTGGGTTTTTCAACTTCCTGTATCTTGTTCTTTACCTACCACATAGGGTTGAAGTGAGGGTTAAATAATATATGTAGAGCGCTAGACTAACACGCAGCACATAATAAGCACTCCGTAAACACCAACCGTTGTTATTACGCGGTGGCTGTTGAACCCTCACAACACAGAGAGGGGCCTTTGGTTTCCAAGTTTGTGGAGTACTGCCGAAGAATACTCCCCCATGTAATAATGGGAGAAACCGAGGCTCAGAAAGACTGCATGATTTTGCACATAGATCTGGAGCCAGGAAATACCAGAGCCGGGATTCAAAATCGGACCTTTGGACGCTTTCCTCCATCATGCCCGCTGCAAAGCCTGATGCCAGGCGCTGGGGCTGGGCCCCCAAGCCCTGCACCGTACTTTGCACTCAAGCAGCTTGCCCACTGGAATCAAAGGGCAGACCTGGACAGCGGCAGCAGGTCTGGTGGACATGCTCACTGTTCTCATTAGGGACAAAGAAAGGAGAATTTGGTCTTGCTTACTTCCCACACTCCTAATTTCTAGCCTGTCAGGGACATCTGGACAGTGAGCACACCAAACAGATGGCACAGGAGAGGCACACGCTGGCATGGGAGGGGGGCCACACCTGGTCTCCAAAAACCTGGCCTCGGATTGCAGCGGGTGCCCCTCAGTCAAGTGCTTAACCTCCCTCCCCTGCCCCACCTTCTTCCTTTGCAAAATAGAGATAACAAGGATCCTTTCTTCCTCAGAGAGCAGGTGGGAGGGTGAAGGGAGGTGACCAACACAAAGGGCCAGCCTGGCACACAGGATGCTCCAAGGAAGGAGTTCTGTTAATACTTCCAAAAGAGGTATAATAATACTCTCACAGGATTATTTTAAAGAGTAAAGGAAATTATGGGTGTTCCAGTGTCTGAGACACAACAGATACTCCATAAACGAGACTTGCATTAGATGCACTGCCAGGCTCCGCAGTGTTGAAGGCCCCCATGGGAAAGTATACGCCCTCACAGATAGGCCTTCTCAGCTGGCGATAACTGAGAGACAAAGCTCCTCATACCTTTCGACTATATCCTGTAAGAAGCATGTGAAGCCTTTGTAGCAAAGTGAGGTCTGGGACCTCCCGGTCAGCCCTTGCTATGCCTGCTGGTGGCCAATAGTCTTCCTTATGCACCACCCTCACTCTCTGCAGGTGACCGCAGACCTGCCTCACACCGGCCGTGGCCCCAAAACAGATGGCTCCCAGCTTCTCCCTGCACCAGTCGCCACATCCTGCACCATCCTTGCCCACGGGCAAACAGAACCAAGAGGTCAGTGTTCTGATAGCACAAAGACTGTGGCAGCACCAAGGAGGGTAACTCAGCCTGCCAGGGCCAGGAGGACTCACTGGAGGAGGTGTCACCGAGCTGCGTCTTGAAGTATAGAAAGGCATTTCCAAGACCTAGAAAGGGAAACGTGTTCTGGACCAAGGAAAGTACACATAGAAAGATGGGGAGGTGTAAGGATGGGTCTGTTGGGGAACTACAAGTGGCTTGGCGTGGCTGGGACAGAGGAAAGGGCTCAGAAGGGAGGAGGGGCAGGAGGGGCACAATCACGAGGGAGCTCCATGCAGTCACACCTCCCCCGGGACTCAGTTTTCTCCTCAGTGGAGTGGATGTGATATGGCTCTTGTAAAGAAAAATGCAAGGGAAGGTCTCTGTACAACGTCTGGCATTTCACTAGCGCTCGGGGAACAGGAGCTACTGTACGCTGAGAACCGTAAGAAGTCAGTCACTCCAGTATCCAAAACAGCACAATGGCAAGGTTGGCTTGGAGCCTTGCAAAATGCCAGGGAGGAGGTTGCTGTGAGCAGAAGGGAGGTGTTGGTTGCCTGGAGTCCGCATCCTCTCGCCTACCCTGGAAATCACCTGCATAGTTTCCAACAGCTTCTGTCTCTCTGCCTGAGAACATCCTGTAGCACTGGAGTCTTCCCAGCCACGTGCAGGGCAGGCCAGAAATGCTGCGGAGTCAATGCCCCAGGCACAACCCTCATGCAAGAAGGACTGGGAGTTGGAAGATAAGACCTCCTGCTTCCTGGCCATCAGTGGGACAAGTCCGAGGATGTTCCACTCAGCCTCTCAGAGGGTCCCCAGTTGAACTGAGCTCCAAGTGATGCCAGAAAAAACCCACTCACTTGGCTAGCTTTGGTTAGCTGGTCTCCATCTCTGTCTCACTCCTGCACTGCTTCACTATGCCTCTGTAGGGTCACCTCCCAAACAAACTAGTAACACGCAAAATCTTGTCTCGAGATCAACTTTGGGAGAAACCCAAACTAAGTACTTGGTAATGGAAATGACCCTGGAAAGCAGATCTCAGGAGAAGATTCTAGAACAAAATCTAGCCAGATGGCAAAAAAAAAAAAAGGAGAAGAAGAAGAGGACAACTTTCTGGTGGGAGGGGGGATGTTTGTGCGGCATCACAATGAATGACTAGCTGTGAGGGAGTGGGCGGATAATACGTGGACAGGGAATCCAAAGGCCTTGAACAAAAAGACTCTGTCAGGCTCCACTAAGTCTACTGTAACTCTGGACACATTGAGAAAACTAGAGGGTCTCCATAACGCAATGTTAAAAAACTCATCTCCTACAGCTGGAGGGCAGACTGTGCCAAAAATCAGCCTACAATTAGATCGTAAGCATGACTGAGTTACAAAAGAGGCTGAATCACGGCCTCAGTAAGTCCTGGGCTAAAGTCAGAGTCCCACAGAGCAGAAGTGAGACCCTGAGACTTGGCATTCCGACTCGAGAAACTTAGACATCTTCCCACGCTCTCCTGAGCCATGTGGGTGGGCACAAATGCCTCCCTTCCTCTCATAGAGAAGTGCAGCCTCCCACTGCCAGGAGGTCATGCAAAGTCCTCCCCTAAGGCAAATGCCTGCCAAGATCATAGCTGTCCCCCTGCCTCCTTAGCCCACCCCACCCTACCTCTCATGACATGTAGACCAAACACTACGGTCTACTCTCAGCATGGTTTGATGAGGAAGTACTTTCTGTTGCATGGGAGGTAACAGATCATTCAGCAGAGCTGCAGGAACGAACTAATATATACCAGGAGGAACTGGGAGACTTTTTATGAGAGCATATCTTGAGGGTGTTGGCCACGGTAGAGAAAGAATATAAGGCTGTATAGGAAACCGTTTACTCAAGGGGGTGCTCCTATCACTCAAGGGTTCACATCCTGATGAGGATGTTCAAAGTCAAAGCTACTCTTAACACATTCCTGAAATGGCTCCTTGAAACTTGGAGATGACAATGGCCTATACTAAATGGGATATAAATGCCACAACGGCCTTGGCAGAGTACTATGGAAGAGGTCGGAAGGCTCAGGGAAGTGGGCATACAAAAACAGATCTATGACGCAAGACCAGACTGCCACCAGCTGACGGAGTTCTGTACAAGTGCAAGAGCACACACTCTTTACTAATTGGTTGTGCACTGTGGAATAATAGGTGACTACTGTGAGAGACTCGGTGGTGACTTACTTTCCTCTATAAACCAAGCTGATGGGAGAGATTCATCTATGGGATTGGGCTACCTGGTATCAACGGGAAGATGGATTCTGAACAATCAGAGGCCAGGCAGTAGCTCTTAAACATCAGGAGCAAGGTGAGTGTTACAGAACCAAAACTGGGACGATGACCAGAGGCCCTGACCCACAGGGCTAAGTGGTGGTGGCTAATAGACTAGGCTAGTGTGTTTCCAAAGATGAGCTAGTTGGGCAGCCATGTGGATGTTGACTTGTAAACCAAACATTATTAGGAACTTGGAAATGGAAGACCAACAATCAGTTGCCACAAGGGAAAACCATGATTCCCCGCCCCCCGGTTTGTAGACTTGAGCCAGCTCTCAGATTGAGTCCATCGACTGAAGGAGAGGCCAGGTCCCTTTGAGGAAGGACCCAGCCATGCCACACTGAGCATACACAATGCATATCCCCTCCTTTCCCCAAAACTAAGTGTGTACTGGAGAAAAGGGAATACCCAGTCCTCTTGGGAGTATTTAAGTAAAGCACCTGAATGGGCACTCTGTCCAGGAAACACGATGTGCCATCCTGGCTCCCTATTGGACTGGGGCTGTGTGAAGGCCGGATGACACATGAGTCCTGGCCCAAGTCCGTCTGACAATGGAATCTTTCCTGCGAGAAAACGTCAAGTGAGAGTCCCTGAAACTGTCGCCTGCTCTGGCCAAGAGAAGGAATCAGATCAGTGTACATTACGGGTACAGAAGGGACAAATCGGGGATGCAAACCCCATGTCTCCTACCTCTGCTGCGCTGCGTCCACGCCATCAGCTTCACCTTAAGAGGTTTACAACAAGCAGCTGAGGAAAAGGAGAGGAATCTGCAACGGATCACATTTTAAGAACCCCTTTATAAAAAAAATATTTCCAATAATGAATGTGAAATAAATTGAAAAATAACCAGATAGAAAAGAAATACAGGCAGCTAAAAGTTTCTTTTTGTCAAAATTTTCTTTGTATAATCATGCCATTGAAATAAAAAAGGAAGTATACAATACCAAAAAGGAGAGACAAAAGCTTTCTAAACATATTAGTATAACTTTTGAAAAAAGGAGGAACACTGCCCTGATGTGTGTGGCTCAGCTGTTGAGCATCGTTCTGCAAAGCTAAAGGTCGCTGGTTCAGTCCCCAGTTAGGGCGCATCTCTGGGCCGCTGGTTCAATTCCCAGCCGGCACGTGTAGGAGAGGCAACCGGTTGATGTTTCTCTCCCTTTCTTTCTCCCTCCCTCACCCTCTCCCTCAAAAAAAAAAATAAAAATAAAATCCTTTTTTTTTTTTTTTTAAGAGGAAAACTGTTGAGTGCTGGCCTGTGAACCAAAGGGTCGCTGGTTTGATTCCCAGTCAGGACACATGTCTGGGTTGTGGGCCAGGTCCTCAGTGGGGAGCGTGTGAGAGGCAACCACACATTGATGTTTCTCTCTCTTTCTCCCTCCCTTCCCTAAAAAAATAAATCAATAAAATATTTTAAAAAATAAAAAAGAGGAAAACCTACACCCTGTTGACCTATTGCAATGATGAATAATAACAATACAATTTGTTTTCAAGCCTTAACTTTTGCTAATTTGCCAATAACTTCATCAAAATTATCTTCTTCCCATTCATGTTAAGTAGACTAAATACTAAAATAGTATAACATCAATCTATCCTCACTCCTTTCTATTTTAATTCTTAAAAGTCTCATTTTTATGAAGCAACCCACACATGATTAGCAGAGATTCTTAAAAACCCATTTCACAACAGATTTCAGAAATGACGCTACTGCGTGTCACTTTGTTTGAGGGGACGAATTCTTCCCCAGATTTCACTGGTCTCCAGAGTTGAAATTTCCACTGGAGTGTCTTCACCATTCACTATGTTTGGTTAAAATCCTCCATTTTTATTCTGCAAAATCAGATAAAATGGCTGAACGGTAGCAAATACTGACATTATCAGAGCCATCGCTTTAGAATCAGCAGCCAGTTCCTCGCAGAAATGATCGAAGCATTCGGCATTGCCTTTTTACTTCTGGCATCTTTCGTCATTTCTCCCGGCATTCTTCTCCAAAATCT
>PVJI01017825.1:0-34765 GCA_004026765.1 Micronycteris hirsuta | reverse complement strand
AGGGTTTTTATCAGGGGCATTAGCAATTTACATAGGATTGATTATACATGGGATTAAGCAGAACAGGTGTAGGATTACTCATTAGCAGGGCATCAGGATGTTGATTCACGTCCGGTGGCAGACAGGACCAGATTAAAGTAATATGCAGGGCACAGCAAGCCAGAATTTTTTAAGATACATCTTTGCCAAATTCCTATTACAGAATTCCCATTCCACAGACATGATCCACACTTGCTCACACAGGAATCACATGGAGCTGTGCTCAAAACGTGTAAATTCTCAGGACTGCGTGTTTACACGCGTGTGGAAATCACTGCCACAATAAACACACAATGACAAAGTGACACATATGATGAAAACAAAGCGGCATGCACCAGCTACAGATCCAGCTATGGCGCCATAATACCTGCCACTTTTGGACTTAGATACGCATATGGGCTTATGATAGTTTGTGTAATTGATAGGAAGTAATTTACTAAAACACAGAATGAGAATTGTGACTGTAAAAGGGTTAGGTAAAGTTTATGGGACAGTGGTGGAGTGGAGAGGACCAGCCAGTGGTGTTATACCGTCTGTCAATCTAGCCCCAGCTATGGTGTTAACTGCTTAATCCCCAGGTCTCTGGCATCCTAGCATTTATGGGCTTTAGTTTCCTTATCTTTTAAAATAAAAAAGGGATACTTCATCAGTGAGTCTAAGCAGGGAGATATGGATTGCATATAAGAACTGGGGATGATCCCTAACAAGAGTGCATATCATATGTGATCTGAAAAAGAATATTACATTTTATTATCAAATTTCATATTTGTAAAATGAACAAAAATCATACATACCGATTTAGTAGTTCAAGCTACTAAGTGTAAAGCTCAACCAAATCTTCCTGACTGATGGGGTTGATGTTAAAAATAACACAGAAACCCACAAATAGATGATTCCAAATTGTTCAGATCTGAAATTCTGTTCAGAATATCCATAAATCAGGGTGTGATTGTTACTCCTGATCAGTGCAGTTGATTAGGAGGTGCAGGAAAAACAACCCATCCCAAAGACTCACATTTGAACAAGCAAAGAAGCGTTTATACAAGATCTCAACACAGTTAGTCCAGTGGACATGATGATACCTCTGGTAAGCTTGGGCGACTTCCCAGATCTCACTAACAGCATCCACTAAGGTATAGATTTACCACAGCATTCAGGGGAGGTCTCAGTGGTACACCCCCTTATAGCTGGCTGGGTTACTGATCACGAGGGGATGATAATTATAAGCCAAGGGCCCCCTACAGAAATTCCCTTGCTTTCTAGGAGCTTTCACAGAGTCAGAGATTAATAAACAGGGAGCAAATTGTTCCCATGAAATAATTTCTCTTTGTAATGGATGCTTAAATGGAGAAGTACAGCAAACACCTGAAAGTACTTGTGGTAGAAAGGACCCAGGACTTAATGCATGAAAAACAGAAAAACCAGCTGCCTGCTCAATAGTAAGTAATGTCTTATTGAACTACAATGTCAATAATAAGGCTTGATTTGGTTAGTTCATGAATTTCTATTTACTTTGTTTCTCTGGAATGCTTTTTTCTGAGAACTAATCGCTGAAGCCATGGAAACAACAATTTTATATCTTTGTTTTAAAATCCTATGCTCTGCTAGCATGGATTTTTAAGGGTCAGTTCTCATTTGCACTAGACTTTGGTAACTGTGGGTTTTTTAAAACAGAAGTCACTGTGTGTAAAATGTTGAAGGTAAAAGACAGAACTTCAACTGTAATACCAAGGAAAGATTTAATGTCAGCATGTTGGGCAGCTGTGCTTTGCAAGGAAGGGCCCTGCCTAGGGGGAGGTGGAGTTGGGAGAGCAATTCTGCTAGGAAGCTGAAGGGGGAGGTGCTCAGGCAGGCATAGGATTCCAACCCCAGCAATGGACTGGAGCAGTATGATGTAGACATGGCTCAGAATTTGGGCTGTGGAGTGAGTGAGCCAGAGCTGGATTAGTGTCCCAGCTCTGCCTTTTTCTAGTTTCATGATTTTTGAGCATGTCATTTTGTGGGGCTTCGTTTCTTTATCCCATGAAATGGGAATTAAAAGCCGAACCTACTTCATAGGAATGTCACATTAAGTGAGTTAATTGAGTTAATTCGGATGTAATGCTCTTAGCAAGTGCCTGGTACAATGAAGAGCTCAATATATGATGATAATGATGAAAATAATGGTGATGATGATGATGATGATGGTGATGATGACAGACCAGGATATTTGAGGGATCTGCCAAACCAAGGAAACAAATAGGCAGCAGGCACCTGGCAGGTAAGGTGACCATCTTATCTCCAGGCGTAGGTGCTGAGGCAGATCCACCAGTACCCCAACAGATTGGTCCCATTATCCCAAGGATCAAAGCTTTCTGTCAGCTGGAGTTGCCCCGTACGTGCCAGGCATGAGGTTCCCCATGTGGTTATTGTAGAGAGCCCAGCTTCCTCTAACATAGGACTTCTTAATTCTGCCTACTCATTACAATCCCCTGGGGCTTTCATAACAAACTAATGCCTGGGCCCCACCTCTCCCACATCCTGATGTAATTATTCAAGGGGAAAATTCAGGCATTAATATTTGAAAAGCTCACTGGTGGATTCTAATGTGCAGCCCTGCTTGGAACTACCGACTAGCAGTTTAACAAGTAAAGTAAGCATTGCTTTGATGCAACAGAATCAGTTAACATCTAGTAACAATATAATAGCCAAATCTGTAATTCTTTAATAATCAGTTGGAAGAATTGGCTCTTCTTCTGTTTGACCTCTTTTCCACAGTTGACACCTTTGACTCCTCCCTTCTTTTTGAAGTTTTCTCCTTCCTGGATTTCCCTACTTCCTCTCTCTTCTTCCCTTCCTGCTGCCCAGAAGACTCCCTCTGTCTTTGCAGCAGCTCTGCATCCTTCATGCACACCTTGGATGTTGACAGCTTCATTAGCATGCTGCTTACTTGTTCTAAATTCTTTCAGATTTAGCTCCCAATCCCTACTTCCACCACTACCAATATGCCACTGATCTCCAAACATAGAGTTTTAACCCTCTTTCTATCTTGAGATCCAGATGTGTAAGAGTTCCAGCCAATGACCGGAATGCTCTGGGCCACCTCGACTACAGCTGTGTGGCAATCTTTTTACGTATCCCTAAGTGTTGCGATGGCAATTCCTAACTTTACTGCTTTGTTTACATTCCTTCTTAATCTCATCTGTCCTCACTCTCAGTGGATGGCCTTGATCCATCATCCTGCCTTCCCAGCCTTAGGCTCTAAAGTGTAAAATTGACCAAAGCCCCCTACTTCCAACCATCACTAAACTTATCAATAGAGGCCCATCTTTACATGCTGCTCCTTTTCTCAGAGGAAGGACGGTGCCTTCTGCTTTCCAAGGCCGACCTCTCCACTTGGGGTCTGGATCCCAACGTGCTGCCTCCTTTCATTTAGACGTTAAAGCAATATTTATCAACTATTTACTATGTGCTAGGCATTGCTCTGGGTAGGGAATATAGCAGTACACAAGACATACTGAGTCTCTGCTCCTATGGAGCTCACAGTCTAGTAGAGGAAGACAGAAAATGAACAAACTAACAAATAGTTATGTATCAGGTGGTGATAAGCGCTAGAAGAAAAATAAAGCCTGTAACGGATGACAGAGTGACTGGGGCTTGTGTGCCAAAGCCCTGAATGAAGTGAGGGACATCTGGGTGCAGAAGAGACAGGAGGTGCATAGGCAGGAGCATGCTTTCTGAGTTGGAGGGACAGCAAGGGGGTCAGTGGAGTGGAACAGTGGGACAGAAAAGTAGAAGATTAAGCAGAGGAGGCAGCAGGGGCAAGTTTAAGCTCAAGCTCTGTGGGAAAGGATAAGCCAGCAAACAGAGAAGGAGTAGCTGGAATCAATATTAGCTGGTGTCCCAGACTCAGGAGAGTGTCTCCCGCAGGGGGGAGTGATCAACCACGTTAAATGCTGCTGCTGGTCAAGTACGGTGAGGCTGATCCTTAAATCAACCCCTGTAGGTAGCAGTGTGAAGGTCCCTGCTGGCCTGAGTAAGAGTGGTTTTGGGGAAGTGTGGAGAAGATAGAACCTTTTTTGAAGTGTGTCTAGGGCACGATAGGAATAAGAAAAAGTAGAGACAGCAAGTATGGGCAACTATTTCAAGAAATTTTGCTCTGAAAGGGAGTAGAGAAATGAGACGGTAGCTGGAGGAGTGATTGAGTTTTTAAAAATTAAATTCAGGAGATGTTATAGTTAAAGGAAAAACCTAGTAGAAAAAAAAAATTGATGGACCTTGCCCCGTCAATGATCTCCTCTCTTCTCTATACCCTACACCTTCAGTCTCTCCTGGCTCTAGCTCCTACACCTCAGGTTACTAATACACCCAGTCTTCTTTTCTTTAATAGAAGTTAAACCTCAAGAGCTTTGGAATGAGACTATCCTGCATTCAGACTTGATTTCTTGGCTATGTGACTCAATCTCTTTGAGCCTCTGCACTTTCTTCTGTCAAATAAGGAAATAATCCTAACAAGGCTAGTATGAAAATGAAGTGAGATAACGAATATGAGGCACTTCGTGGTTGCTTCTTAACGGGTGTGCCACACATGTGGTTCTCCTATGAAAGAATGAGGTGGGGTTGGAAGGGCAGGTGGGAGTGGAGGGTAGAGGTCAGGGATTGTGAGTAGGGTTTAATTTGAACTTCCTTGTCCTGAACTAAATTTATTTTCTGTCCTCTTAGCTAAAGACCTTATTGAAAAAGTAGTATGTACTCAATGATTTCTTTCTACCTCTCATTCACGTTTCAACCCACTGCAGTACAGCTTCCACTCTCATCGTTCTGTAAGAACTGCCCTCACCAAGGCCACGACTTATTCCAAAGGCTACTTTTCAGTCCTCTCCCTAGTTGATGTCTCTAAAGAATTTGAGAAGTGATCGCTCTTTCCTTTTTTGTTCCTTGGTTCCAAGACACTATGCTCTTTTGTTTTTCTATCTTCTCTGACTCAAGGAAGACCTAAGACATGGGCTCAAACAAGGCACATGGGCATCCTGGACAGATCAAAATGTTTCTGTTTTTTCAACTCTTACCCTAATGTTGTCAGTATCACATTGTAGCTAAGAAAGAGGGCTCTAGATTTACATTCCCTGTGTTTAAATCTTAGCTCTTCGACTCTTCCTCATCTCTAAAACGGGATCATAATGTCTGCATCACAGGACGGTTGTGAGGATTCAATGAGTTAGTCCACGTAAAGTGTTCAGATCCATGCCTGGAACAAAATAAGTGTTACTGAGGTTGTTGATGGTGATGATGATGATGGTGGTGGTGGTGATGATGGAGAGGAAGGGCTGAGCACCGACTATGTAGGTTGGAAGGCAGAGAAACTTCCCAGGTTCCACCCCCACTCCCACCCCAAACAGTTCAGCTCTGGCCCCAAACCTACAAACTCTACTCAGCAAAAACAAAACCCCGATAGTCAATCTGACCTGCCTGCCTTAGAAGGCAATTAAGGCCTTTATTAAAAGAATCTTTTAGTTTAGAACATATCCTTTAGGGCTATCACTTGCCTTTTCAAGTGGGTTATCTGAGTATTCCATTTTAATCATATTTGTTAAGCCCCTCTAGGGGAGTTTTGGTGAGTATAGTTTTC
Source organism: Micronycteris hirsuta (assembly GCA_004026765.1). Classification (NCBI taxonomy): domain Eukaryota; kingdom Metazoa; phylum Chordata; class Mammalia; order Chiroptera; family Phyllostomidae; genus Micronycteris; species Micronycteris hirsuta. Next base: position 29,118 of record PVJI01017825.1, on the reverse strand, counting down.
TCCATTTTGCTGCATTTGCATTGCTATTTTATCAGCCAGTGGTGACTGATGACTCAGAGAGCTGCCCTGGATGACCAGCCCCCGCAATCCAGCTCAGTTCTGATGATGCCAGTTTCCTTCAATGTCTCTTCTCTGGTTAACTTCCATTAAGTGCTTTTTTGCCCCTGAATGTTGATGTTTACTAGAATGTTATCTTTGGCTAAATTTGGCGCCCCAGGGAGTCTAGGTATGAGCTTTAGTTAGGTTATGAATCCCTAAACCTGTATGCAAGGTTGTATGGGTGTTTCCTAGGAAAGGGACCATGTTTTCATCCGTATTTGCAAAGGGGGCTCGAGAATGAAGAATCAAGGTAACATGAGTGGTTTATTTTTATCAGCCTCGGAGTCCTTGCCTGTCTTGCTTGATAAACATGAAGAGTTATCTTCTTCCTTTGGTGGGATGAGTAACTTTCCAAATCTATCGGAAAAGATCCCCTTTTGGGCAGAACATGTCATTACTTCCTTTAAACCCTTTCCTGGCCATAGGAGACCAGGGTTTTATATCAATTAGCACACATATGAGATAAATTATATACATTTCTATTTGCCTAGCAGGATTATATGTTATTTGTGTGAGTGGATTGAATTTTGTTCATCTTAGTGATTCCAGTGCCTAATTCAGTTCCTGGAGCATGGTAGGTGCTCTGTAAATATTGATGGGAAGCCTGAATACATTTTTTATTCTTCCATTAACAAAAATACAAGAAATAACGACATAGCCAGATCGGGCTGCATTATAAGTATTTAGCATATTACCAGGGTAGGTTATGAATATGTATATCACAAATGGCCTACCGAGACAGAAATTCCTGAGGGAAATACAAAAATATCACCCTATTTCTTTCACTGAAAAAATACAAAATTCAGTTTTTCACTATTATTAGACTGTAATAAATATTCATCCTTTATTTCTCCAGGGGGGTCTCAAGCTTCCTGCAAGTGAAATGTGTGCTAAATACGCCAGTAAATCACTCTGATTGTTTTTACCCTATAGCCAGAATGGAGACCTTAGTTAGTTTGCTTCTTCCAACAGTCTAAAGACTCAAATAATCTTAGATTTTTAATCTCTAAGACTATAGGAGGCAGGGTAAAATTGTTCATGCACCAATTTGAGTTTAGGAAAAAGACCCCACGAAGAAGGTAATAATCTGCTCTTGGGAACAAAGGGCCCATAACCGCCCAACCCCCAAAGTTCAAAGCCACAGAGCTGTCGGAACTAACAGTGCTGGTTGCTCGCACCAGCTAAATTGCAAATGCCTGTAAGGTAGCAGCTGGGCCTGCTCAACTCGCCCTGAGAGGTGCTGGTTCTCATAATAATGTCTCAAGTTAGGGGAGGCATCAATTTCAGTGACCAAAGTGCTCCGTGGGTGAAGTTCCCTGAGAACGCGACTACAGGTCGAGCTGCCATTCCTCCAATTACCTCTCCGCTCGGACAGCACTCGTGACCCATCACAACACTGGTCCCGGGGGAGCCAGGCTTGGGAACTACTTGGCTTGGTGCAAGTTCACTGTGTCCAGGCAAACAACTGTGCATAGAGGACAGAACAGTTGAAAGTGCCAATGGTGACAAATGCTGACATAGATGTGAAGATTGGGCCCTATGTGTCCTTTTCCTTGAGGATAATGAACAATTTTAACTCACACCTGAAAACAGGCATGTTACCGAAACCTTAAGACAAGGATAGTTTTGCCAACCTCAGAGTTACCTGAGTGCGTCCATCATTTTCAAGTAAATTAACATAAGTGTAGTTATGATTTCAACTCAAAAGACAGAGAAATGAAGCAACCTAGAGCACTATACAATTTGTGCATGACTGCTAGTAGATGGAGAGGAAATTATACCTGTAAATTATACCTGTAAATTATACATACAGGCCTTTGAGTCAAGTGGCAGCACGGGAACCACTTAGGCATGTTGTTGATAAGACACGTTGGTGTGATTTTGTTCAATTCCTCCACCCCCTACTTTCTTTTTTGTTTTTTGCTTTTAACTTAAATCAGTTTCTTAAGAGCTAAAAGGTATCGAGTTTAGCAAAGACACAGGAAATTGTTTCAGGAAGGTATACTTCTTCATCTTAGGGAATGTGTTTCAAAACCTGAAATAAATAGGTCATAGAATAGTTATTCTCTTCAGTGACAAAGGATACAATGGCCACATCAACGGATGAGGCAGTACTGAGGTCGTCTTGCCTTAGGGCAGTTTTGAAAGCTCAGAGTAAAACCCATAAATTGGAGTCGTAAATTGCGAGGCTGAAACATTCTAAATGGTTTGCACATGAGTAATTTGCTGCAGCCCATCTTAACCTGGGGTCAAGGGACCCGCCCTGTTTCATAGAGGGGGAAAGTGAGGACAGAGTTCACAGAAGCTTAGGGTCCTGCCTAGTCACTGATGACGACTCTCCCAGGGTGGGGTGGGGTGGGGGTGGGGGAGGTGGGAAGACAGAAAGCCTTTTTCCAGCTAGAAGTCTAAGAAATGAAAGATCTAGAATGTAGGTAGGAATCAGAATAACTGCTAGCAGATTAACCTCGACATAGGACTTCTCTAAATGAGTTTTGCACAGCCGTTTCAATCCATGTAAATCTCTTGTTACATAAACCCACTCACTTGATGGACAGAAACAGGGTGAGTCCAGATGTTAGGGAGTGGAGTTCTCATCAAACAAGCTGCCCTAGCTTGGAGCATGCCAACACAATCTAAAACAAAGCTCAGCAAAAAAAATAAAACAAAACCTCAACATCTCAAACCCAAAACCAAACCAAAAAACCCAACCAAACATATCAAACAAGTAAATATACTTTCTAAAGCAATTAATAGGCCCATCACTTTTAGGTCTCCCTAGCTCAGAATCGTGAGAGCTTCTGAATTGTGCTGAGTAAGGAGGTACTACTGCTTAATCAGGTCTTGCCAATTATTTTGCCTGATTTAAGTTTTTTCTACTTCGCTGACCCTTTCCAGGGACACCGTGGGCTTCACTCAGCTTTCCAGCGCCAGCACAGTGTTTGGTAGTGAACTCCCTGAATGACTTGCACACCACTCTTGATGAAATTGTAGATCATTATAATGTCCATAATGTGGAGATGATTGGAGATTTGTGTGAGAGGTTAATGATACAATGGGCAGTCCCTTAAACACAGAGTAATATTGAAAAACTAGGAATTAATGGAAACAAATAACTACATAAATTTTCTAATTTTCCTAAGTCATAAGCTCCTAGGAAGCAAATTGTGCCTATGGCTTTTCTTACAGTGGGCACCCAGAAAATTTCTATTGATTTGATTTGAGAGCCATCTTTATTCAGTAAAAAGGGGAAAAATCTGGTTTTATACTTCTATTTTTATGGCCAGACTCTCAGGCACTTACCTCAATGACTTCCAACCCTCCCATTAGTTCGCATTGTAATTTTCCCTTTCCCCATGGCCAGTGAGAGAAGGAGGTGTCTTGAAAGATGAGGTAGTAAACATGGCACAGTAATGAGATAAAATTATATCAATAATCATTTCAATTCTAAATTTAATTTTACAAATTGAGAAGGGAACAATTAAATGTTCCATTTAAAAATCTGCAAAATAGATTTAGAAAATATTTGCAATTCTTCTCTTCAATAGATTTATTGAGAATCCGGTAGCTGCCAGGTACTGTGTTAGCACTGGTGCTCTGGAGGTTGTCAGGCTGCCGTGAGAGACATGATCTCTACCCTTAGGGAATTTACGGTCCAATGATAAATACAGTCATGTGCTACATAATGACATTTTGCTGCACAGTGACAGACTGCATGTGTAATCGTTGTCTTGTAAGACTTTAGTGGAACTGAACAATCCTCTTGCCTGGTGACTGTTGTAGCCCATGACTTCAGAGGGTTTGCCAAGGATGAGGAGGCTGTGAAAATCAACACAGCTGTGGTTGAGATGGCAAACGATGTTAACCTGGGTGTGGATGAAGGGGACATTGAGGAGCTCCTAGAGGTGGTTCCTGAGGAACTGACTGGGTTGTTGGAACTGGAACAGGAATGCATAGCTGAAGAAGAGGTCAGAGAAAAGGAAATTGCAGCAGAAAAAGAAGAGCTCCCAAGAAAATTCAGTGAAAAGTTTAGCAGAAGATTTTGCAGACCTTTCAATAAGCTCCTTAAAATGTTTGAAGACATGAACCCTAACACCTAAGGGTTTTCAATAATAGAGAGGAATGTTCATGGTGCATTATCTGCTACAAGCAAATCTAGGATGAAAAACAGAAACCAACCAAGCAAACTACCATGGACATATTTCTTTATTTCATGGACATATTTCTGAAAAGAGTGACACTTCTCAAGCAGAGCCTGAGCCAGTTCCTTCAGGAGGTATTCCGGAAGTCGGCATTGTTATCACAGGAGGTGACAGCTCCCTGTGTGTTATCGCCCCTGAGGACCTTCCAGTGGGACAAGCTGTGGAGGTGGAAGACAGTGATGTTGATGCTCCTGATGATAAATACAGTCATGTGCTACATAATGACATTTTGTAGGCCTAGGCTGTTGTGTGTATTTGTGTCTTAGTTTTTAACAAAAAAATTTAAAAAGTAATTTTTTATATAGAAAAAGAGCCAATAAAATAAGTATATAAAGAAAGAAAATCTTTGCACAGCTATACAATATGTGTTTTCAGCTGTGTTATTAGAAAACAGCTGAAAATTTTTTTAAAAAGGCAAAAGATTTATACGATCTGAAGAGAAACCAGAGTATGAAAAGTTTTTAAAAACTAAAAGTTTATGAAGTTAAAGTAAGCTAAGTTAAATTCAGTATTGAAGAAAGGAAACATATTTTTATAAATTTAGTGACCGGTGTTTATAAATTCAGGATACAGTGTTTATAAAGTCTTCCGTCTGTATAGTAACGTGCTAGGCCTTCACAGTCACTCGCCACTCACTCACCGACTCACCCAGAGCAACTTCCAGTTCTACAAGCTCCGTTTGCGGTGAGTGCCCTGTATAGGTGTGCCATTTTTCATCTTTGATACCATATTTTTGTAGTACTTTATGTTTCAGTATGTTACATACACAAACACCATTGTGTAACAGTTGCCTACAGTATTCAGTACCGTAACATGCTGCAGAGGTCTGTGGCCTAGGAGCAAGGGACTATACCAGATAGTCTGGGAGTGTAGCAGGCGATACCATCTAGGTTGTGTAAGTGCTCTCCATGATGTCCACACGTGATGAAATCACCTTTTCTCAGAATGCATCCTCATCGTTAAGCAGCACATGCCTGGAGAAGGAAGGACTGGGACTAGCAACCATGTCGAAGAGGAATGACCATTTCACCTCCATTACTCGACCTGCCGCTCATGCAGGTCACTACATGCTTTCCTGCAACTCACCCCATTCCTTTCCTTTCTGTTCATTACTGTGTTATGAAGTCAACGTTGATGAAACTATTGTGTTCATAACAATTCCTTGTGTTTCCTTTCATGACTGGAAAACACTGCGTTATGAAGTTCAAGTGTCTATCACACATGACCATGTGACTAAATCACATTTGCTTTGCATTTCATTTTATCTCTGGTTGGGCTTTTCTCCCCTGTACCTCTAATTCAGAATTGGTACATCCAGACATCCTCTCAGCAAAAGAGGAGGATTTTTAACAAATCTGTTAATGGGGAAATATAGGGCACTAGATACTTAGCAAGCTGGGATGCTGATTTTCAATAATCCCTAGATTTAAAGGATTCTTCTTTGCTCACCAAGAGGTAAGCTCATCATACAGAAATGTGGGTGAGGTTATAATACTATCCTTTGATGATCACTACTGAAGAAAAAAAGAAAATTGAAATAACCTTTTGGCTAAATATGAAGTAAACTTTGCTTGGGGTTGATAAAACTTGGATTAAAAGTACTGGGAATGTAGGCTCTGCTTTGTTATGTTTTAGGGACGTGCTGATTCATTTGTGTTTTGGTCAAGGTCTCATGCGATGCTGAAGCTTCATCCTATAAGACTGTCTGTTTTATCATCGTTGCATAATTTGGTTATATGTCAGTATGAAATTGTATGTTTATCATACATATTACTATAGCACCAGACAACAACAAATACCACACAGAATACAGAGTGTACATCTGTGTAAGAGTAGCTAAAAAAGTGTTAGTTTCTCTTATATACTTATTAATAAATATTGATAAATTAATTATTCACCTTTGAGTTTGGCCAATGGAATTATTTGGAATGGTGGTTTCAGGGCTAATAAGTTTTGCATTATCTCACGACATGTTAGAGGGAGGGTACTAATAATAAAACCACCATGTAGCAAATGCTTAGCTATGCGCCAGGCATTGTATTGTACTAAGGCACAGGTGGCAAACAGAAGGCCTGCGGGCCGAATCCAGCCCTCCACCTTAGTTTATCCGGCCTGGCACCTTATTTCTACCCAGCAGCAGTGCCAAGCTCCTTGCCCCTAGTTAAGGAGTAGTTGAATTTATACAGTCCTAAAATTACATTCGGCCCTTTGAAGGCAACCGTGAAGCTGATGCGGCCCCCAGTGAAAATGAGTTTGACACCTCTGTGAGGGCTTTGCATAGATTATTTCATTACAGTAAGTATCCTCGCAACACCTTTATGACCTAGATATTATGATCCCCATTTCCCAGATGAGAACACTGAGGCTCAGTTACTTGCCCACGGTCACATAGCTAGTCAATGCAGAGCCAGTACTCAAATCAGTCTGATTCAAGAGCTCATGCTGCTGGCTGCTCACCGTTCTGTTTCTCATGGCCTGCAGAGAATTTAGGGATTTACTCCAAATGAAAGACCTGAGGCCCAGAAAAGTTAAGTGATTTAGGGAAGGTGCTCTGGTTAGTGGCAGATTTGGGCCCATGACTCAGGTCTCCTGGGCCCATGTCTGTGTTGCTTATGTTGAAACACAAGAATTAGGCTATAGAGGCATCCACATCTTTCTCTTTATCAGTGTGCTAACCATGGAGTTGTCCTTTCTCCTTCCTGACTTTCTCTTCTTATATTGGTTGGCCATAAAATACTGTTAGCAACAGTATTGAACAAACACTGTTTTACCCAGCATCTTATATGAGCTAGGGCTCATGCAATAGAATGGTTATGAGTCAGACTCTGTAGTCAGATTCCAGCTGGGTTCAAATCTCAGCTCTGCTATTTGCCTCCTGGGTGATTTTGAGCAAATTAATTCATCTTTCTGTGCTTCAGTTTTTTTCATCTGTAAAACAGCGATAATAATGTTTCCCACCTTACAAGAGTGTTTTGAGGATTAAAAGCATATGGAAAGAAGCCAGGCCCTGCCTTAGGCAGCACCGGAAGCTTAGCTCTTGTCCCTAAATCCTTCCCATTAAAAACAAAACACCTTTGTGTTGTGATCAAAGGAATTTTCAATAGCTGATTTAGTATTGTTTTGTTTTGAAGCCTAGGATATTCTTTCAGCTGGTAAGTCCCTTATTTTATGACTTTTTAATTTCTAATATTTGGGTATTTTGTGAATGTGTGCAAAAGTGTTTTAAAGTGTGTGAGTAAATGAAAACAGAGCAGGAACCTTGCACTTTTTTAAAAGAGGCAAAATTAAAAAAGCGTATGAGGTACTTACAATGCCTGGTGCACCATATACTCTCAATAAATATTAGTGTTTATACAACCTTTCTTTTATGTAGTCTCAGCCCTGCTCCAGACTTTCATTTCCTATCTCCAGATAAAAACAGTTCCTTAACTGGTCTCCTTGCCTCTGTCTTTTGCACTATTATGAGATGAAAATATGTTTTGATTATTGAATTTTCTCCTTCAGGAACTTAATTGTCTATAGCATCATGCCCAAACTCCCTAGGCATATAGGCAATGCCCTACATAACTGACTTCTTCAGCCTCTGTCATGAATTTCACCAACCGTAAAGTTTGAGAGAACACTCTCCACGAGACTGCCCTCACTTAAGAAATCAGCCACAAGTTTGTTGGTCCCAGGACCATCCTTACTTCAGACCAGCTGGCTACAATTTGGGGGTACCCATAATCACCCTCAGGCTTGACAGTTTGCTGGAATTATTCAAAGAACTCAAGAGTTGGATGCAAATTGATAAGACAGCTTCTGGCCAAGATGGAGGCATAGGTAGATGCACTTTGCCTCCTTCCACAACCAAAAGAAGGAAAACGACAAATTTAAAAACAAAAAATAACCAGAACTGCCAGGAAATTGAACTGTATGGAAGTCTGACAACCAAGGAGTTAAAAAAGAAACATTCATCCAGACTGGTAGGAGGGGCAGAGAGGACATGTGGCAAGATGATGGCTGGCAGACTGGGTGGTCCCACATTTGCATGTGGATAAACTGGGAGAAACAACTGGGGAGCAAGACAAACTGCAACCCAGTGTTCCAGTGCAGGGAAATAAAGCTTCAAAGCCTCTGGTGGTATAAACCTGTGGGGGTTGTGGTGGCAGGAGAAACTCCCAGCCTCACAGGAGAGTTCGTTGGAGAGACCCACAGGGTCCTAGAATGTACACAAACCCACCCACCTGGGAATCAGCACCAGAAGGGCCCAATTTGCTTGTGGGTAGTGGGGGAAGTGACTGAAAATAGATTGAGAGGACCTACATACAGCGCCACAATGCAGAGATATGGGTTGCCCCTCCCTGATGAATACCTAAGGCTCCATCCCTTACAATGTAAGAGCTGTGCTGAGAAAAAGAAATATGGCCCACATGAGAGAACAGATCAAAGCTCCAAAAATAAAACTAAATGATGAAGGGATAGCCAACCTATCAGATGCAGAGTTCAAAACACTGGTAATCAGGATGCTCACAGAAATGGTTTAGTATGGCTGAAAAATAGAGGAAAAAGTGAAGGCTATGCAAGGTGAAATAAAGGAAAATGTACAGGCAACCAACAGTGAAGGGAAGAAAACCAGGACTCAAATCAATGATTTGGAGCAGAAGGAAGAAATAAACATTTAACCAGATCAGAATGAAGAAACAAGAATTCAAAAAATAGAGGAGAGGCTTAGGAACCTTTGGGGCAACTTTAAATGTTCCAAACATCCAAATCATTGGGGTTCCAGAAGGACAAGAGGAAGAGCAAGGAATGGAAAAGTTATTTGAAAAAATGGTGAAGGAGAATGCCTCCAATCTGGCAAAGGAAATAGACTTCCAGGAAGTCCAGGAAGCTCAGAGAGTCCCAAAGAACTTGGAGCCAAAGAGGAACACACCAAGGCACATCATAATTACATTACCCAAGATTAAAGATAAGGAGAGAATCCTAAAAGCAGCAAGAGAAAAGGAGATAGTTACCTACAAAGGAGCTCCCATAAGACTATCAGCTGATTTCTCCAAAGAAATTTTACAGGCAAGAAGGGGCTGGAAAGAAGTATTCCAAATCTTGAAAGGCAAGGACCTACATCCAAGATGACTCTATCCAGCAAAGCTATCATTTAGAATGGAAGGGCAGATAAAGTGCTTCCCAGATAAGGTCAAGTTAAAGGATTTCATCATCACCAAGGCCTTATTATATGAAATGTTAAAGGGGCTTATCTAAGAAAAAGAAGATGATTGAAAATATGAACAGTAAAATGACAACAAACTCACAACTATCAACAACTGAACCTAAAACAAAAGCAGAAATAAACTAAGCCAACAACTAGAATAGGAACAGAATCACAGAAATAGAAATACATGGAGGGTTCTCAGTGGGAAGGGGTTGGGGGAGACTGGGGGAAAAAGTAGAGGGAATAAGCAGCATAAATGGTAGGTAGAAAATAGACAGGGGGAGGTTAAGAATAGTATTAGAAATGGAGAAGCCGAAAAGCTTATATGTGTGACCAATGGACATGAACTAAGGTGAGGGAATGCTGGTGGGAGGGGGGGTGCAAGGCAGACATGCAAAATGGGAGAAAAAAATGGGACCACTATAATAGCATAATCAATAAAATAGAAAAAAAAAAGAGTTGGATACAATTTAAAATCAGCCAAGTTCAGAGGAACACAGAGCAGTCAAGTAGGGCTTCAGACATGGACCTTCTATCATGGTCTCCCCATGGAGTCATCGACAGCATCGCCTGCCCTCGGTCACCATGTATGACAATGCACACAAAGTATTGCCAACAAGGGAAGCTCACTCAAGCCTTTGTGGTCCAGAGATTTTATTGCGGCTCAATCACATACTGTTCACGTGGCTGACCTTCAGTGTCCTGCCACTTCCAGAGGTCAGGCTAATACTTTTAGTTACAGCGTGGCCATAAAGCCCCATCATAAATCACACTGTTAGACTGTCAGCGGCCAAAGTTCCCCAGCAACAAAGATCCCCCTATCAGGTGGGAATTCCAGAGGCCTAAAAGGTCAACTCCTAGTAGCCAAGGACAAAGGCCAGATCTTTCTTTGGGTGAGGTTAATTCTCCACTACACAGCCTTATTTCCCACTTCTCTTCTGTAGGGAACCACCTGCCAAATAATGAAAAACCCAAACCATCCCATGCTTTCATACAGTTTCTTTTTACCTGTAATATTTCTTTCTTTGCTTCCAGGAAACTTACATGTTATGCTTTATATGAGGCTCAGCTCAAGTCTACTTGTCCCCAACACTTTATTTGTCCCAAGTTTTCCTAATCACCCACTTTTCTAATTAGTTGGGTATTTTCCTCGTGTGGCCCTGTGAGTGGCCTATATTTTAGACTTCCCCAAGCCTCATCTCTCTCCATAGCCTTAGTGTCCAACAAAAAGTAATTGCTCAGAAAATGCTTATTAATAATGATGATAATTTTCCTAGTGTCTAAGGCATTCAATAAATCTCCATGGAAATGAACTGAACTAAGTTTCCCTTTGATTGTAAATTAGGCACCTTTGTCAGTTGCATCGCATTCTTTCTGATGATGTGGGCTCTAAGTTGCTACCTAAGTGAGTCATTAGATCCTACGACAATCAAGTTCAAATTGAACTTCAGAATGTTTGCAAGTGAAAAAAACAAATTGACATTTGTGGACCTTAATGTTTTCCACAAAATAAAATGGTCAAAAAGATTTCCCAGAAACCAGAGTTTTGTGGTAGTTATTTTTACTGCAGTCTAGTTTCTAGGACCCCTGTTGGGTTCGAACCTAGGATAGACAGGCAAGCCCCAGCCAGAGAGCTCTTTTGAAAAATATTCAATGTTGTAAATGCCAATGCTTTAATTTGAGTATTCCAAGACCCCAGAATCCAGCATTTAGTTAGGCAGGATCACTGTTTGCAGTGTAGATGGATGGGTTTTGTTGCTGTTTATCAGACAAACAAGTTCCATCACCTCCTCCAAAACAAAATATTTTCTTCAAAATGTCTGACTTACTGGCTTTATTCAGATATGGCCTCAATGTGTATTTTATTTATACCATGCTTCAGTTGTCATGACAACTGGTGTGTGTGCGCTAGATGGTGTCTGGAAGCATCTTCAGCATCTAGGCAGAAACAGAGTGGGTGTGTCGAGTAGCGTGTCTCCTTACGCATTTAAACAACATGTCAGAAAAGGTTGGAAACATCATGCAGCATCACTCTTTCCATTAAAATCCCAAGTGATTAGCTATCCTTTCCAGCAGAGCAGAGCAGTCACACATTCAAGGTCAGTGTCTTAGTGTCCAAGTTCTTATTCTGTATTGTGTCATTATGATTCGACCATGTTCTGATCCTGCTGACTGCTGTGTCAACCTTCTCCCCTACAGCGTCTCCAGCCTCATCTCCTGTAGGAGGTGCTAGCGCTCTGGATCCCCGCTCTGGGGAATCACAGATTATACTGTTTTGAGCTTCTGAGATTTTGTCAGATTTCTCTAAAGAAAGTCAGCTTTTTCAAGACACATTATTCATCTTTGAGTTAGAAACTCCATTTTGTTCGTTTTGGCACATCAAGCCCAGTTATCTTTCTGAGTTTTCCATATCTTTGAAATCCACACTGACTTTTCCAAATTACTGGACTGCTAAATGCTCTTGTGGAAGCTGAAGATCTAACTTTCAGTGCATCATTTCGTTATTTCTTGTGTCCCACAGTAGCTTTGGCCCAGAGTCCTTACTCTCAGTGTGAAAGGTATATGAGATTAACTCAAAAATTGCTGGTTGCCTGAAACTGTTCCCCTAGTTTGTCTTGAAATGAGTGTGAGAGGACCAAGCTCTCTCAGGAGGACAAAGGACACAATGCTACTTGAATATAAGAAGCATTGACCAGCAGCTGCCAAGAGGCAATCAGTCCATTTACATTATGGACAAAAAAGCGTTACTGGATCATTTCAGGTCCAGATCACCCAAGGGCAGTGCCTTTTGCTCTCAAAGGTCCGTTCCTGAAGTGTCACATTAACTTTCCAAGCTGCAAAGGAAGGTCCAGTTAAAGGTTTGGAGTGGCAAATCCCTGCCAGAAGCCTTAAAATAGCTGCTTTAGTTCACTCAGGTTTGCCATTGTTTCATATGTTTTCAGACATGGTGGTGTCCAGGGTACCAAAGGCCAGTGGGATCCTCCATAGTGGGAAAGTAGCAAGCACGGCTCTGGACCGCACACCCAACATCCCGCTGAAAATCTGTGCTGGGATCCATTCTGGTGAGGCAGGATAGGACGCGTGAGCAGCCCTTTCTGCACTTTTGCTCATACTTCATGATGCTTCGGTGTTTGAGAGAGACAACGTGACCCCATTTATGCAGGCAAAAACAAGTGAATATTTAAATTCCACAATTGTAATGTTAACATTTTGCCAAACAATTCCCTTGGAAAGGGAAAGAAAGGAGCGTTTATTAAGCACCATTTATTATGTGACCAAGTATGTCAGGCAGACATACCTATGATCTTATTTGATGCAAGATTTAAAGATTATTATTATTATTAGCTATTTACTTTTTTATTGAGGTAACATACATACAATAAAGGGTACTGATCTTAATAGCACAGCTTGATGAATTTTATCTTTGTAATCCCTTGTGAAGCAGCACCCAGAAGAAGATGGAGGACAGTTCCAGCACCCTAAGACTTGACAACACGCCTCCCCCACACCTGTGGGTGCCACCGACCCCTGCCTGAGGTAACCACTCATCTGACTGCTATCTCCAGAGATCAGTTTTGCCTGTGTTTGAGTTTATGTATTCTTTTGTTCCATCCCCTACATGTTGTCACATGTAGTTGTTAAAGATTATTTTTTAAAGAAAATCAAACACTCTTAAGGCCACGGGGAAGCTATTTATATCGTCATAGTGATTTGGTTGATATTGTCTGCTGAGCAAATCAACCAGATACATTGCTTAGAGGAAGCCACGTGTTCTTGTGTATTTACATACATAGTACATACATAAAACGACACCAATTATTACATGTGAGAGAAGTTATATAAATCTCAGTAAGCCAAACTAATTATATTCATTTATTTCATGTTCCAGTTATTCAGTCAGGTGATTCTCATCACACCCTAATTTTTTTAATGGAAATACAGTACTGGCATTTGGGAAAAAATTTATTTTTTGATTTATTTATCCTCACCCAAGGACTTTTTTTTCATTGTTTCTAGAGAGAGAAGAAGGGAGAAAAAGAGAGAGAGAGAGAGGGAGAAATATCAATGTGAGAAATCAATGCGAGAGAGAAATGTCAATTGGCTGTCATCTTGTATGTGCCCCAACCAGGATCGAGCTGGCAACTTTTTGATCCATGGGACAACGCTCCAACCAACTGAGCCACACCAGCCAGGGCTGGAACGAAATTTAAAGGATAGAAAACAAAAGCTTCTCTGCAAATGTTCACAGTAGCATTATTCATAATAGTTCCCAAACTGGAAACAACTCAAATGTCTATCAATTGGTACATGGATAAACGAATTGTAATATAGCCATACTATGGACTATTATTCAGCAATAAAAAGAAATGAAATATTAATACATGCAATAACATGAATGAATTTAAAAAACATACTAAGCATAAAGGTCAAATGCTACGTATTGTAAGATTTAATTTGTGTGACATTCTAAAAAAGACAAAATGACTGTGGCAGAGAGCAGACGGGTAGTTGCCTGCGGCCTGGGGGGAAGAGGGCTTCGGCTGTAATGGAGCACAATGGAAAGTGTAGGGTCTACAGCTGTGGTGTGTCTTGATCGAGTGGTTATGTAATTACATTATTATGGACATTGCCCCAATTCATTAAACCATGTGCTTAAAAATGGGAGAATTTTACTGTCTGTAATTATACCTCAATAAAGCTGAAAAAAATTCCATGTGCAAAAAAAAGTGCTCGAACAGTGAAAAGTAATTGTCCTTCCCACATCTTTCTGTAGCTTCTTGGCCGTCCATTCTATGCCTCCTTCATTTACCTTTTGTAGTGATTCTTCAGATTTATATAGCGGGCACTGGAATAGTTTGGAAATTAGGCTAAGAATACTAGAATTCAGATGTCAAATTTTGATAACTGAAATCATAACGATGTCCCCAGTATTTTTTGACCATATGCTCAGAAGGACTCTTCTGTCTGTTCCTTGTCTGTCACTTACTGAATGCTTGCTATGCACCAGCTACTTTGCAAAGGCTTCTCATTCCATTCTCACCACAGTCCTCTGAACTGTGTATTAATAGTCTTTTTTTAAAAAATATATTTTATTGATTGTAGTAATAGTCTTGTTTGATAAATGAGGAGGTTGAAGCTTGGAGACTTTAGGTTACAAGGTTACTCACCTAGTAAGAGGCAGAGCTGGAGTTCAAATCGAGGTCTGTCCCAGGAGAACACGAAGTCTGTGGTCATCATGCATTTAATGAAGCGCTGTCTTGATTTAGAAAGGAGGTGGGAGGGGCGCATCAGGTCAACAGGGCACTTCTAATCCTGTAAGTGTCTTAGCCCCAAACTTAGAACAACCCACTGCCTCTACCTTGATTCCACACCCCTTCAGAGTCTTCGATTGGTACTAGTTCTCAAAATGGGAATACTTTAGTTTGGGGCCTCGGCTGTTTTCATCATTGCTTCTCATTCAAAGAAAAGTAATTCTACTGCAAAAAATAAAGTTTTTCCTTATGTGGGAAATGCCTTTTTCAGTCTACATTGAAACTGTCAAATTTATTTTCCCCATTCTGTCTGCTGCAGGAATAGGGGAAGGCTCATAGTGAAAAAGCCCTTTTGTTCCTCAGAGCATCTTCTCCTTAAAATAGTACTCTCAAGGGACACAGGCAAGCAGATGTGCTTACATTGGCCGAATGATCAGCTGAAAGTTTTAGCAAAACAAATAAATCTTCTGAGCCTATCATATCTGCTCTATCGTTTTACTCTCTCTTTAGTTGAGTCTGGCAAAGAAAGACAAGGTCAAATATTGGCACAATATTAGAAGCGCATTCAGCTTGTACAGACAAAGACAGGAATGCAATGATATTGCTGTTGGCAAAAACATTCAAGTGCTCTTTTTAAATCCCTTGTACTGTGCTCAGTGATTCTTCCCCCTGCCCTCTCCAGGCAGTGGTCTGGCCTGACTCCTAAAGCAATGTGCTATAATATGGAGTCAAACGCCAGGAAATCTGCATCAGAATTTCTGTAGCTAGCTGAGCATCCATTCTGAGTGCACTTTTGTTCATCAGTGGGAGTGTAGGATGAGCAGGCAGCTGGAATATTTTTTAAATGCAAAGTTAAATCTGTACTGTCAAAGGGTGCCAGCAGCCCCGCAGCGTTGAGATGAAGGTTCCACCAGCCTCTGCAGCTTTCCCAGTCTGTGAGCAGTCACTGCTGTATGCCCAGTGCCTTTGCTCTCTGTCCCACACATAGAAGGTGCCCAGTAGTAATAGAGCAGGGCTGGAACAGATGACAGTGGCATCTAACCCAACTTCGTGCCAGAGTGGAAGAGTCCCCCCCACCCCCGAGAGGCAGGGCAGGAAAAGAAAGGGTGGGTGAGGCTAGGACAAGCTGGAGAGTGTTTGCCCCTTTTCAATGAGGCAGCAACCATTCAACTCCTCTGATGGATGCCATGAGGTCCCAGCACTCCAGATTTCAAGTCTTCGAGAGAATTCCAAAGCTTAGACTTTCATGTGAAATTTCCTGAGTTATAGCTCTCTTAAGGCAAAATGAGTGTCTGCCAGCTGGACTGCACTGATAGGCTGCCAGTTTGGACCACTTTTCTAAGTATTTAAAGGACCTGAAGATTTATTTTGGTAAAAAAAAAAATCAAAAGCTTTCTTTCATGGAATAACTTTAAAAATAAGTTTTAATCACATTTCCCCAAAATTTGCTTTGGCTAACATTGGGGCTTGGTACTAGTAATTCACGGACTGGCGTGGTTCCGGTCATTCGACATGCTTCCCCTTAGGCACCCGCCTCCTCTTCACTCCCCTCCTCACTGGACAGTGAACTCTGAGGTTCTGAAACCCTCAGGGTTTAGTTTCTTCCTGGAGAGGTGACTAGAAGCCTGGGGCCCATTTTAGGGAGAGCCTGGCCCACATTACATCTTTTTTTCTCCCTTGGCTCCCCCCTCTCTCACGTCCTCTAAACGAAAACAAAGTCGAGCAACACTTCATCATTCCCACATTCCTGCCCAGCTCCTGTCCATTCTCTCTGCTCTTTTCACCACCAGTCTTCTTGAAGGTTTGTCTACATGTGCTTCCTCTACATCCTTCCTCCACTGGCCCCTGCAGATTTGGCCTCCACCCCCATCACGCCTCTGAAATGTATTTTGCCAAACTTAGCAGGGACCTCCAATGATATTCCTCAATCCTCCTTGTCTTGATCTTTCAGCAGTATTTGGCTTATGCTTCCTTCTTGAAAGAGCTTTCTCTTAAGTTTCATAATTCCTTGTTTACCTGGTTTTCCTTTGTCTTCTCTGATTGCTCCTCCTCAGACTCCTACAGGTGTTCTTCTTCCAGGGGCTTAATGTTGATGACCCTCAGAATTGTACCTAAAACTCCCTTCTCTTCTAAAGGTACACCCCTCCATGGGTGATCCCAAATACTCCCATAGCATATGACCTCTATGCTAGCAGGGGTGTCCAATCTTTTGGCCTCTCTAGGCCACATTTAAAGAAGAAGAGTTGTCTTGGGCCACACATTAAATACATTGCAACATGTAATCACAAAAAAATCTCAATGTTTTAAGTAATTTTACAATTTTGCGTTGGACTGCATTCACAGCAATCCTGGGCTGCAGGTTGGACACTCCTGTCTTCCTGACCAGCTCAGATTTCTCTCCTGAGCTCCAGGGGGATTTTCCCACTCCCTCAGGCACTCACCCCCCAACAGGTCCAATACTGAACCCTATACTCTTCCTTTTTCAGCATTGCTCTTCTTCCTCTGGTTTTCAATATTGCAGAGAATGGCACCCCTCTCTACCCGGTGGCCACGTCAGACACCTGAAAATTATTCTTGACTCCTCCTTCTCACTCACACCTGACTCCTATCAGTCACCATGTCCTGCAGCTCTATCTTCTAACCATCTTTAAGATCTGTTCGCATTTCTTCCTTCTGACAAGTCTCTGGGGCAGGTCACCATCATCCCTCGCCCAGATTATAGTAACAGCCTCCCAGGGGGTTCCCTGCTGCTGGTCTTGTCTGTCTCTCTGCACCACTTATTTATTCACTCTGTTGCTAGGCTGACCTTTATTTTCTTTGCATATATATGTGTGTATGTATATATATATATATGATTTTATTTATTTATTTTTAGAGAGAGGGGAAAGGAGGGAGAAAGAGAGGGAGAGAAACATCAATGTGTGGTTGCCTCTCACATGGCCCTCACTGGGGACCCGGCCTGCAACCCAGGCATGTGCCCCGACTGGGAATCGAACCAGGATCCTTTGGTTCCCAGCCCGCGCTCAATCCACTGAGCCACACCAGCCAGGGCTTTGCTTATATATTTTAATTACATATTTTTTATAACAGAACAATCTTTATAAAAGGTGCCCCTCATTGACCTTCCTTGTCATGTGTTCTCCCCAAATGACTCCTACCTCATGGAGTTGTAATGGCTATTTATTTGGCCATCCTTGCCCTAATGATAAGCTCCTAGGAAGGAACGGCCACATCTTCTTTGTCCATTTTTTAAAATTTTAATTTAATTTTATTGTTACATTCAATGTTTTTTGTATTAGTTTCAGGTATACAGCACAGTGGTTAGACAATCATATGCTTTACAAAGTGGTCCCCTGATATTGCCAGTCCCCATTTGGCACCATGCATAGTTATCACAATATTATTGACTCTCTTCCCTGTGCTGTACTTCACATCCCCATGACTATTCTGAAACTGCCAATTTGTACCTCTTAATCCCGTCACCTTTTTCACCCAGCGCCCAACCCCCCACCCCTGTTCAATTTTTTATTCCCTCTCGCACAGTAGATGCTTGGCTTAGAATAGAATAGAATAGAATAGAATAGAATAGAATAGAATAGAATAGAATAGAATATTTGGTATGTTTGTGTGCATGACAATAAATGAATTCCCAAGTACCCTTGGGGAGAATTCACAGATAAACATTCAGTGGTATATAGGAACCAGCCCATGTTGACTGCTGAGAGCCAGATGTACTTTTAGTGAGTTATGTTAGTAGCTTGAGGACAGTCATGGTGGAGATATTTACACCATGGAAATTGGTAAACACTACAAATCAAGGATTTCCTCTCCTGCTTATACTTTCTCCACCAGTTCACTGCATACTTTTCTTTGAAGAGCTTTCTAGAGTGGCTTGGAAGTAGTTCATTGTCCTAAGTATGCAATTTGAGAATAATAATAATAATAATCAGTTAAATGAACTGTATGGTACTATGTGCCAAACCCTATGTTTAGTGCTTTACGTCCATAATTGATCTTGTTTAATCTTTGTAACAAAGCAGGCAAAGTAGATATTATTAGCTCTCAGTACAGAAGAGGATACTGACAATAGGATTCATCCAATCAGGTGGCAAGTAGAGATGGAGTTCGATGCCAGATCTGAGTACCAAGCCAATGATCTTCCTCTTCTCTCTGCCAGGAGCCTTGGTTCCTACTTCTCACCCTCACTTCTCCAAAGCAGTCCCTGGGATTTCAGCTGAATCTTATAGCCAAACTTTCTGTTAACTAAAAAAAAAACAAAAAAAAACCCACCCCAAACAAACTAACAACCCATGGGCAATTATCTTGCAAAAGGCCAACTGAGATCTTGACAGGCATTCCATCCAAGACTGAGAAATAATCAGGGGTTGTAAGAACTGCATGTCAGCAACAGAGTGACATTTTGGACTGAGACAGCGATTTTAGTTTCTTGATGACATGATGATGGAAGTTGTTCTTAAATAGAACTTTCTCTCTCCCTGGGCTAATATAGGTCAGTAATTGTTTGTATTCAGGGTTTAAGGGCTTCAGGGATGGTGCTAGGTGACCATCAGGTGTACGAGTATGACTGAAACCACCTCCCAGCATCCCTTCACAATAATACTGTAGTACTTGGTGGTTGTAGAGCACTTTAAATTTGGAATCTAAATAAACAAAAGCCTGTCTATTTGCAAGGCTCCCTGAGGATGAAGAAGGTGGTGGGTAACTGGATGCTGCCAATGCTGCACCTGTGGTCACAGCCCAGACCACATCATTGCTTGAAACAGTTCTAAGAAATTCCATCTGACATCCATATGCTTGCATCCCTCCTCTTTCCTTCTCACTGAATCTGTTCTTCAGCTGCTTCAAGGCTCCAGGGTCCTAACTGCTGGCTAGCTTTCTGGAATCCACAGTCAATCTCTGTATTAAGATTTTATTTTTGGAGAAAGGGGAAGAGAGGGAGAAAGAGAGGGAGAGAAACATCAATGTGTGGTTGCCTCTCACACGCCCCCTACTGGGGACCTGGCCTGCAACCCAGGCATGTGCCCTGACTGGGAATCGAACTGGCAACCCTTTGGTTCGCAGGCAGGCGCTCACTCCACTGAGCCACATCAGTCAGGGCTCTATAATGGTTTCTTACTGAGAACTCTCAGCTTCTCAGATATTCCTCGGTACTTGCTCTACAGTCACGCCTCTCAGCTGGTCTGACAATCTCTTCTCTCTTCTGCACAGTGGAGACACTTACATAACTTTGCCCAGTGATGATGGCTCCATTGAAAGCTAATTTCTGGCATCTTCTGAGGCCCCCAGTGCTACCCTCTAGGTCTTTTATTTTCCCAGGTGTCTTCCTTTTTTACTCCCCTTTTTCTTTTTTCTTTTTTTGGCTTTTTCTGACCTTCCATCTCTCCTTTGTGTCTCCCAGCTCCATGCCCTCTTCTTTTTTAGAGGTAATAGAGGTCCTTAGATGTGAATTCTCCCTTTCATCTTTGAACTTGTCTGTAAAGTATTTCTCTTTCCTTCTCTCCTTCCTCTTTTGAAAACGAGCAGCCTTTCCCCACCGCAAAGCTGAGTCTTCCCCCCACTATTTAGCTTTCCTGATTGTTTAAAAACTAAGTGTGATGATGTCATTTTTCTGCTTGAATCTCTCCAGATGGGTCCCTCCCATTGCACCCTGATTAAAAAGCGAACTATTGTGGTCTCCAGGAAGTGCTTGTACTAAAATGTTATTTCTCACCCCAGGCTGCATCACAGAACCTAAAAAATAGTCATGACCAGTCACCCCCACCACATGTTCTGATTTCCTGGTCAATAGTAGTTTTAAAAAAGCCACGCAGGTGATTTCTTACCTCTCTGAGGTACCGCATTCCATTCCCCGCCTTGCTCTCCACCTTGACCCCTTCCCTTCAATCTTCACAATTATGCCTTCCTCAGGCCTCAAGTCTCAGCTCAACCAATGGTCACCATCTGTGGGAGGTTGTCTTCCATTCCAGCACCCCATTTGTTTCCTTTGTCACACATAACACAGTTGTTTGCTTTCTATTTTTCTCCTGTTTCTCCACTGCCAGGCTGGAAGCCGTCTGGGGTCAGGGCACCATCTCTGTTCATAAGCAGATTCTCACATACAGGCGTTCACTGAGGACTTAAGGAATTATAATAATAGATAAGGAATTGCTTCTGATCCTGCCTTCTTCCTATGAGAACTTGTTCCATTGATTTTCTTTTCTTTCTAAGATTTTTATGTTATCCAACTGATCCCTTTCTCTCAGTGTAATAACATACAGAAAACTTTGCAATCAAAAATCAAACATATATAGAAAACCCTCTCTCGGCACCCTTTTAATTTTAGTTCTTTCTTCTTTCTCCTATGAAGAGGCAATTTAGCCTGAGGATTAGAAAGTTGGGGTGTGAAACCAGATGGCCTTGGTTCAAATCCTGATGTGGCCCCCTACTAGATTGGAGATCTTGGGTAAGTTCCTTCACCTCCTTGTGTCTCATTTTCCTCATCCGTCAAATGGAAATCATAACCATACTTTCCTCAAGCAGCTGCTGTGAGGAATGGTTCCTGGGTTCTAGTAAGCACTCTGTAAATCTTAGCCATGACTAACTCAGCACTGGATTTCTCAGTCATCTCCACAGAGCGTTCCCGCCATCTCCAGCTTTCAGAACCCCTCAGCCCACCGTAAATCATTATCTGCCCCACAGCGTTGTCTAAGTCTCACTGCGCTTGTTCCGGCCGAGGCACAGGACTCTGCTGGCCATCTCCTCTGCTGCCCCCACCCCCCTCACCACTCTCCTTTCCCTCCACCCGCCCTTCTGGATGCCCCCTGCCCAGGTCTCCCTCGCTGGTTCCTTCTCCTCTCTTGGCTCCAGAGCTTCCTTCTTAGCGCTCTTGTCTCCTCATTCCCTCCATTGTCCCCGGGCGGCTTCATCCACTACCACGGTTTACAGACAACTTTTGCGGGGTGGAAACTCTCAAACGTTATAGTTTCCCCAGACTTCTGTCTTGAGCTACAGACCCATGTTCAAAGGTGTCCCTGAGACACCTCTGTTTGGGTGTCCTGCATGGACATCAGATTCCACCGGACATACTAATTTTCCTGCAAAACCTCTTTCAGTTTATATCTCAATCAGTTAGCTAACTCTTGTGAGACACTTGCTATCTGAGCCACAGAGTGAGTCCTCCAAATGCGAAACAAATGGCTGCATTCTTTTCGGAAACAGAGACCAGTGAAAGGCCGATTACATGGATACCTTCCAAAGTTAAGCGTAGCTTGTACAGTGGAAAGAGAGGAGCAGGCTCTGGAATTAAACAGACAGTAGTTTGAATCTTAGCTCTAACCGCAACTAGCTGTGCGACTTAAAACATTTAGGACTTATGGTGATATTACTGAACTGTTTAAAGCATTGGCTCAAAGATCCTGGCTTTGCAGTTTGTGAGTTGTGTTCACTTGGGCACACATTTAACCTCCATGGCCTGTTGCCTAATCTATAAAATGGGGGTGAGTCTATTTACCTCTTAGGGATTCTATGAAAATCTTAGCACATAGTAAGTGCCAACAAATGGTGATAATTATTAGTATAATACAAAGTCATATGGGACTTCAAAAGAGAATTTTAGTATAAAAATAAAAAATGTAAGTGCTATTTTAAGTTTACTATCTGTTTTATGGAAAATAATATGCTTTTCACGGTTTTTGTTTATTCATAATTGGATTGTACAATTAACAAATTATTCAAGGACCAATTATTATGGTTGGCATTATCTAAATTTTGCCTTTCTTCCAGCTTAATGAAACTTAATTAGGTGGGTAGGGAAGTAAAGACGTGAGTTAGGGCCATTAATTATTGTCACTTGTTATCAAGATTGACTTGTTCAGGGTTGACTCTGGCAGAGGAAAACAATGACATCCGGATCCTCTGACTGAGTGGAACCATTTCTGAGCCAGGGGGACCCTTGGCCCCACAGCTCAAGGCTTCGGTGAGGTAAAGGCATGGTGGGGCCTCCTTGGCCCCTTTCTCCCAGTCCAGGGCCCTAAGGCTCTGGGTAGGAGAAGACCTAAAAAGACTCCTAAGGAGAACAGAATGATTTTTTGTAAGGCCTAGAACTGGCCGACCTCCACTGGCCTTTCCATGCCTCCTCTAGGTTTTCCCTGGTTTTGTTTATTTATAAGGGCCGAGGGTGAGAGTGGGGGTCAGAGGCCCTGGGAAGCGGGAGACGGCCTTTGGCCTATGTGACCACCCAGTAGAGTGGGAGACAAAGGAGGGAGCAGAAGTGATCTAGAAAACAACCGCTTCATATCCGGACTTAACCCCTTCTGTTTAACCATCCATAAACAGACACAACGTTCTGACCTGAACCGACTGTGGTGGCCCAGTTCTGGGCCCTGGAGGATGGTTCAGGGCTCCTCTTTGGTGATATGTGTATCAAAGGTGGGGTGTGCGTGTGTGCGTGTGTGTGTGTGCAGAGGTGTGGGGGAGGGTGTTTGGGGTTTCCCTAGATCCTCTACCTCCAGGTGTGGGGTCATACAAGTAGGTGGTTTTAACTGGTCAAGGAGCAAGGACTTAAATATTGTTGAATCACATCATGAGAAAGTTATTTACTTTTCAGTTCTCTTGCAGCCCTTCTGATTAGGTCAAGAATAAAGGGGACTCATTTTGGTCCTAGAATGCTTTTACTATGAGCTTGATACTCCTCATTAAACACATGAGTCCATTTAAAGAAAAATGTAAACTCAATAATAGTACGGGTTATGACAAAAATCGTGGCATGGGATGCACCTGACGAGGTAGAGTCTCTCCATTTGGGATGTAAGGAATGATTAGGTGAGAGTGCAGGGTTTTCGGGGGGTCTTATATCTTTACTTTTGCCCTGACCACCCTTATCTCAGGTAGCCCAAAGCTGGCTGCTGGAGGGAGCTATGCGATAAGAAAAGGGCAGATATTCCTGGAGAACAGTCCAAAAACAGTAGACTTCAACTTTTCTGTAGAATATGCAAAGTTTTCCCAGGTCAGCGGCCCCTGCCACGAAAGTGCTGTGGGAAAAGCTACTCAGGTGTAGGATATTACTTATGTGAGGCAGTTCAGGATGTTTCCTGGGATGTGCCCTGAGGTCCTCTTCCTGGGTGAGATTCTTGAAGTTGAACTTTTTTTGTTCATGCTTCAGAGTTGCCTGATTTTTCAGACTAGGCAAAAGCAAGGGATATGGGCTGGGTTTACGTAACGGGGTGCCTTCCTCTTCTGCCCTTCAGTTCTGAGAATCCAGTGTAGTTCGGATAAGTACCAACTATTGGAGCAAGTTGGAGACTGCGTACTGGTGTGCTGTGTGACTTATAAGTCAGGGCACGTGTGGGGCATGCGTGCGGAGAAGCAGCGTGAGGAAGCTAGCTGCTGAAGTCCTGAGGGTCACTGCTCTCAGGAAACTCGCTGGTAGAATTTGTAGCATTGCATATGCTGTCCCTGCCCCAGGGGGAAAGTCCCAAACAAACTTGGAAATCCTTTGACTGTTGATCAAGATACTATTAGCCTCTGCAGGTTCTTGGATGGTACATCTGTTTAAGAACTTACAAAAGGTTCTTTTGGCTCCTACAGTAGGGCTTTTCTCCTTCCTGACCCCTTATGAGCAGATCAGACCTTTTCGGGGACCCTCCTTCTTTGGGCTATGTGGAGGTGGGCCAGCTGTCCTCGGCAAAGTTGTGAAATAAGCGAAGTATGTCTTGTTTTTTTCCCACATTCCCTTTCTGGACCCTTTCTTCTGATTTCAGCATCCTTCTGTTTCTCAGCTACTGGACTCGGGCCTGGGGTTCCTCCTATAACAGAAATCCATTCATGAACTCATTCCCACTGAGGTAACCCCAGGACACTCCCTTGCTAAGGAGTATTTTATTTTGAAAGAAGATCAATTCCTAGAAAGGGCAGTGAAATTAATTGTATTAAAGTAATTGAAATTAGTTTAGACATGGTTACACCTAGGGTGGAAGGGCGGAGCTAGCTTAAGGTGAGAGAGACTTTTGTTCCCAAGTCCTTGACTCCATCCGTGAGGGAGATGAGCCTGGGACAGCACACTACCGTCTCCACTTCCACTAGAACCCCGTTCTTTCTCTGCTCACACTGGCTCTGGTGTGACCTGAGACACCCGACCACTCTCCAGCTCCCCTAGATGCAAAGTCACAGGGACAATGATTATATGACTTAGCAAAGCACTAAATAAACAAGTTCTGCTTGAAGCCAATTTAATAACAAGCTATAAAATAATGAGATGCATGTGCATTACTTGTGGGAGGTTCTCTCCAGACATTGTTCAAATAGTTCCTGTGGTGTTTTTATGTATTTAAAATATGAAATATGTTGAGAGGGAATGCATTGGCAACCCACATAGAAAACCCAAGAAAAGGCAATTCATTCCTGTGGCTTAACTCTGAAATTTATTTTGCTGCCTGCATGTTTCTCTATTGAAATGAATCACGATTAATTCAGTTAGAGTTGATCAAATGTAGGCAATAATGTTTCTTTTGCAAAATGTATCAAAGTGAATTTAGGGGTGAAAGCTTCGAAAGACTAGTTGCCACGTAAATGAGAGGCTGAGGCTCTGAACCCTGGGCTGGGAGAGTGTTATTGATCCACAATTGATGGGAGGGCATGGATTTTTCACATGGGGATACTGCCTGCTTACTAACTGTCCTAAAAAGAAGATGTCAGTCCTCGGAGTTCCTGGGTCATCATCCTCTTTTAGCTCTGCCAGAAGGGCTGAGTAGCTGCAGAGCACAGGTCTGTCTCTCCCCTCCTGGGTTAGCCGCACACCTGGGATTCCTTAGCCAGGGCAGCATCATGTGCGGTGACTGTGACTCATTAGTCAGCCAGTGTCAGTGTCCGTGAAGTAGCTGTCTCTGCCCTGAATACAGGGCGAGCTCTGGGCAGCAATTTGGGGAGCCAATTAAAGAGCAGTCTCTCAGGGATGCCGTCCCTGGGGACCCCAGGGCTCCCTGGGAGGGCTGAGGATGTGCTCTGTCATGTCCCATGTGTTAGTTGGTCAGTCTATTCCTGGGTGGCTCCCTTTCTGGCTGAGTTGGCTAGTTCCTGTCTAATTATTAAACACTGGTTTTCCTCTCTGGGGAAAGGAGGAATGGTTACTTATGGGCTGGAAGGAAAGAAGTTTGCTACAGTTCCCAAAGAGGTCTGTGACACTGCTGTCCCTACTCAAGGACCAGAGAGGAACTCTTTTTTTTTTTTTTTTTAAGAGAGAAACTTTTAATTAATTCCTAGAATTGTTAACAACAAATCTCTAAATTCAGCTTCAGGTGATGTCTTTGTTCTACATCTGGTTTCTGCCTCCCAAGCCCTGCGGCCTGTCACAGTCTTCTGGTGAAATACAGGGAGCCTAGAGGTTTGCAGTTTTAGTGGCATCCTGGGCCAGCGGGAAGGGAGACATCTACTCCCTTCAGACCACCTGAAACCACAGAGGATTACCACGGGTTGGCCGGTCTTTCTTTTTCCTTTTTCCGAGGGAAAATGAAGGAGTGGGTGTCCCATGCAGCCGAAAGGAGAGAGTGCCAAGTCAAGTGTCAGTGAAGACTGGGGTTTTCCCGTTTGGGTGGGAGGCGTCAGTTTCATTAACCATGTCAGGGCTGGTTTTCAACAAGATTTTGCGATCAGCAAATGTATTCCCTAAGCCCCTTCACTTCCCTTTCCATGTCTGCTTTCTTCCTTAATGTGGCCTGCACCCCGCCCCTCCCTGTCCCGTGCTTTCTCTTACCCCCCACTCATGGCCTCTCTCTCAGGTCCTCCTCCAGGCTCCCAGTCCAACCCACCCATCCTGTGGAGCCTCGTTAGTGACGGGCTTATTGTTCATTGAATACATTACTCTTGTTGAGATATTAGATATGGGTGGGAAAGGTGACCTTTTGCATTGTAATAGGGATCATTACTGTTTTACCTCATGGAAGGGACACAGGGTGAGAACCCAGGTTTGGGGGCAAGCCCAAAGAAGGGAAGTTTTAGCAGTCCCCAACACCTTCAGAAGAGGAGAGTGTCGGGTCTTGTAAAGAACTGCGTGTCCTTTTAAACAAGACCGTTAGTTTCCTGTCGGTCTTAGTTCAGGCTACAGAAGGAAAACTGGAAGCTTTTAGAAGTTGGTTTTCCTTTTGATATATCAAGAGTTGCTTTCCATCCTTTGGTTCAGGCTGATAGAAGCTTCTGTCCACAGGTATTAAATCTTTTTCTTTCCTTTATATCTTAATCAGGTGGTTCAATGAGGAGGAGGAGGAGGAGTCTGAAGGAACGCAGCCATCCACAGGCTAAGGGCCCTTAGAACCACAACAGTATCTCCAGGGAGAGAGATCGGTTCCTCTTCCACAGCCCAGAGCTCCTCACTTGTGCTTTGTGCACTCCGCTTCTCCCCTAACCCCCCTCCTGCTCATCCCTTCCACCTCTCCAGCCTCATCATCTCAACACCTGCTTCTAATCTTTTCACTCCCCAGCTCGGAAAAGCAACCCTGGCTCCCTGTCCACGTTGAATGCAGATACTTGGGCCTCTCAGAACCCCGGTGATAATAATGCTGACAACCACCACTTGTGCTGCATTCGCTATGTGCCACACATTGTTCTAAGCACTTTACACATATTAATTCATTTTATTTTCACATTCTCGTGAGGCAGGCATCATTATTGTTCCCATTCTATAGCTAAAGAAACTGAGAAGTTATACTTAGGATCACGGAGCTAGCAAGAGGCAGTGGGGATATGAACCCACGCAGTGTGGCCCTGGGAGTGCATGCGCTTTAACATCACAGCTCCTGCTTCTCTGTGGTGGGCCCACACTCCCTCCACCTTCCTTTCCGCCCGTCTGCTCATTGTATGTTGCAGTGGTATATTACACTGTCTCTATTACTGTAGCATCATAGTAAGTCTTGAAATCAGGTGGTGTTGATCTCTGACCTTATTCTTCTTCAATATTGTTGGCTGTTCTGGGTCTTTTGCCTCTCCACGTAAACTTGAGAGTCAGTTTTTCAATATCCACAAAATAACGTGCTGATATTTTGATTTGGATTGCATCACCTCTATAGATTAAGTTGAGAAGAACTGATGTCTTGACAATATGGAGAATTCTTATCTATGAACACGAAATATTTCTCCATTTATTTAATTCTTTGACTTCTTTCATCAGTTTTATAGTTTTCTTCACATAGATCTTGTACATGTTTTATTCCTAATATTTCATTTTAGGGGGTGCTAGTGCAAATGGTGTTGTGTCTTCAATTTCAAATTTCACTTGTTTAACGCTGGTATACAGGAAAGTGATTGACTTTTAGAGATTAATTTTGTATTCTATAATCTTGCTATAATCACTTAATTTTTCAGGAAGTTTTATTTGTTGATTCTTTTGGATTTTCTACATAGACAATCATGAAATCTGTGAACAAAGAAGTTTTATTTCTTCCCCAATCAGTATGTCTTTTCTTTCCTCCTTCCCCCTCCTCTCCCTTCTTTTCTTTTCTTTTCTTTTCCTCTTTTGTCTTGTCTCATCTCATCTTGTCTGATTGCATTAGATAGGACTTCCAGTACAATGTTGAAAGGGGTGTTCCTGATCTTAAAGTGAAACTTTCTAGTTTCTCACCATTAATGATGATATGTTAGCTGTAGGGTTTTTTCGTAAAGGTCTCTATCAAGTTGAGGAAGTTTCCTTCTTTTTTTAAAAATTATATTTTATCAGTTATGCTACTATAGTTGTCTCAATTTTTCCCACCTCCATCCAGCACTTCCCACTCCCTCAAACAATCCCCACCTCCATCCAGCACTTCCCACTCCCTCAAACAATCCCCACACCATTGTTCATGTCCATGGGTCATGCCTATAAGTTCTTTGGCTACTCCATTTCCTATACTCTACTTTTCATCCCCATGGCTATTCTCTAAGCACCCATTTGTACTTCTTAATCCCCTCACCTCTTCACCCATTCCCCCACACATTGCTCCCATCTGGCAACCTTCAAAACGCTCTCTATATCCATGATTATGTCTCTGCTCTTCTTGCTTTAGTTTGTTTTTTAGATTCAAATGTTGATAGGTATGTACTTATTGCCATTTTCTGTTCATAGTTTTGATCTTCTTTTTCTTAAATAAGTCCTTTTAATATCCCATATAATAATGGTTTGGTGATGATGAACTCCTTTAGTTTTTTCTTGTCTGGGAAGCTCTTTATCTGGCCTTTGATTCTAACTGATATCTTTGCTGGATCGAGCAACCTTGGCTGTAGGTCCCTGCTTTTCATGACTTCGAGTAATTCATGCCAACCCCTTCTAGCCTGCAAAGTTTCTTTTCAGAAATCAGCTGACAGTATTATGGGAACTAACTGCTTATCTCTTGCTGCTTTTAAGATTCTCTCCTTA
>PVJI01017824.1:0-34750 GCA_004026765.1 Micronycteris hirsuta | reverse complement strand
TTCAGGAGGTTTCAGAAATATTTAAAAAATTCAAAGTATAGACAGCCATATTTAATCTTACTCTGGGGGACACACCCTTATTCCCCCTTTTTTGTTTTATTAGAGTGTATTTTAATATTTAATGGTCTTGTTCAATAATTGCTTGCCCAGTGGGATTATAAGGGATTCCAGTAGTATGATGAATTTGCTATGTTTGAAAAAAGAGTTGTATCTTCTGGGATGTGTATCCAGGGCCATTGTCTGGTTTTGTTTTGTTTTTTTAAAGATTTTATTTATTTATTTTTAGAGAGAGGGGAAGGGAGGGAGACAGAGAGGGAGAGAAACAGCAATGTATGGTTGCTCCTCACATGGCCCTTGCTGGGGACCTGGCCTGCAACCCAGGCATGTGCCCTGACTGGGAATCGAACCGGGACCCTCCATTGTCTGTTTTTATGGCCTGGGGTTTTCCTAAGGCTGCAATAGAGCTTAAAAGATGATTGATAATATCTTTAGATCTTTCTCCTCTATGTCAAGTTGCATGTATCATATAAGAATAAGTGTCAATGGTGACATGTATACATTGATCTTGTCTAAATTCTGGAAAATGTGTAATACCTGTTTGCCATAGTTTGTTAGCATGTAGCCCTCGGGGATTAATTCCTAGGCTGTTTCCTCCTTGTTGAACTGCTTGGCAATCACTACAGGCTTTTACTATTTCTTTAACTTATTGTTGTGTAATATTGAATTGTTTAACTAGACCTTTGTAGTTTTGATGAAACAACGTATGAGAATTTTTTGCTGCTTCTAAAGTTAAGTTCATTGTATGAGTATCAACTTGTCGGTTACTCTGAGCTAATGGGCCGGGCAAATCGGTATGAGACCTGATGCAAGTGATGAAAACAGGATGTGTTCTTGACCTTAATAGTTGTTGTAATTGAAAAAATAATTTTCCTAGTTCTATAACATGAATAACATTTCTCTAACATGAATAATCGCATTTTCTATTTTTTGACATACTTGTACTGTATACATAGAATCACAAATAATATTAATTGGATTCTGAGGAAAATGTTGAAGGGCAATAATCAAAGCAGCAATCTCAGCCCTCTGAGTACTGGAATAACCAGATTTCTTAAAATATTTCTATTGACCCTTCTCTTGCCAAGCTATTCCTGCTGTCCCTGACTTTCCTGATTCATCAGTAAATATATTTAAGGCATCCGGGATAGGGTTACAGGTAATAGTTTCCTTCTTATCAAACATGATTTGCTGCATAGTCTGAATTACTTTATCATTTGCAAGGCCAAATTTTATTTGTCCACAGTAGTCTGCAATTGCAGTTTGTCCCTTAATACTAGTAATTATAAATGTTTCAAAATCTTTTAAGGGAATAGGAATCCAGGTGATCATTGGATCATACCTTGTTAGTTGTACACATTTCAATCTACCTTTTGTAATTATTTCAGCAACTAGTTCTAAATATGAAGAATACTTCTTTTAGGTATATGAGGTAAATATAACTATTCTAAACATCTTAATTTTGAATCATATTGTCCAATAATGGCAGTAGGGGAATCCTTAGTAGCCAAGATAAATAATTCTAATGGTTTTGAAAGACTCACCTTAGAGAGGAATTGTACTGCTATTTTTCTTCTACTAAATGTAGTTCCTTTTTTGCCTCTTCAGACAATTCCTGAGGGAAGTCTAAGGCACTATCTCCCTTAAGAATATCAAATAAAGTGGATAACTGATGATTTGGGATTCCTAGACTAGGTTGAAGCCAATTGATATTTCCAAGTAATTTCTGAAAATCATTTAGAGTTTTCGATTCTTCTGTCTGAATCTTAAATTTTTGTGGTCTTATTGTTCTTTCTGACACTAAGTATCCAAGATATTGAAAGGGTGATTGATTTTGTATCTTTTCAGGGGCAATTTTAAGGCCCACTTCTTCAAATCTCCTTTGAACATTTGTAAAAGTATGGACAATAACCCCGTCTGGATGGTCTATAGCAATATCATCCATATGATGGAAAATTAATGCTCTTGGATACTTAGTTCTAATTGGTAATAATGCCTGATATACAAAATGTTGACAAATAGTAGGACTATTTTTCATTCCTTGTGGTAAAACCGTCCATTGATATTTTTGAACTGGCTCCTGGTTATTTAAGACAAGTATAGAGAAAGTAAATTTTGCCCTGTCTTGATCACACAAAGGGATAGTGAAAAAGCAGTCTTTTAAATCTATTATGATTAGCTGCCATTCCTGAAGGATTAAAGAGGGTAAGGGGGTACCAGACTGTAAGGGTCCCATGGATTCTGTAACATTATTGATGGCTCTTAAATCATGTAAGAGCCTCCATTTTCCTGATTTTTTTGGTATAGTAAAAATAGGAGTGTTCCAAGGGCTATTTGTAGGCTCTATATGTCCATCTTGCAGTTGCTCTGCTACTAATTTCTTAATCTGAGCTAACTTCTCCCCTTTAATAGGCCACTGGTAACCCATACTGACTCTTCTGTTTTCCAAGTTATAGGTAGGGGAAGAATCACAACAGCGGCCGTTAAGATAAATTTTCTTCCACTTGTAATTTAACTCCCCATTGGGATTGTAAATCTCTCCCCCACAAATTAAACGGTATGGGAAGAATCAATGATTTAAAGTAAGCAGTCATGGAATTGGGCCTGAACTCATGGGGATGAGGAGGCTGCCTCAGGGGAGGCACGTAATGGGGAGGCACTGAATTTAAATTAACTGGAAAAATTCCATCCTCCCGATGCCATCTGGGAGGAACTACCTTATCTGCAGATCCCATATTCCCAGGATCAGGGGGAGCCGTAGGATCTCGAGGGGGTTTCTCAGGCCCCTCCTCACCTCCCTCCTCATCGTCTGTATCATCTCTCCCTATGGCTACTAAATGGCCCTTTTAAAATTTCCTGGGTGGGAGTAGGACAGGCAATATGCCCAGGGTTAGTAGGTTGCAAAGGGCATAGGGCAGTAGCCACATAAGCCCAGGCTCCTAGAATGGAGCCACCAACAGTACCACTGCTTTCCTGTTCCTGCCACAGACACTGATCTACGCGGTTCCATGCTTCAATATCCAAGGTTCCTTTATCTGGAAACCATGGGCAGTGATACTTAACCTGCTCCATGAGAGCTGCTAAATGCTTATCTTTTACACTGCATCCAGTGGTTTTCAAGACCTGACGGGTGAGATTGTAAAAGATTTGTTGTTCCTTAGTCATGGAATTCCCCATGCTTTTATCAGAGGTTCTACGAAAGTGACAATCGCCTGTTCCACCTTTGGTTCGTTGGCTTACCCCTGATAGCAGATTCCTCTCTCCAAGCTGCAAACACCTTGCACTGTTAGTCTCAGGTCCTCACATGGGGCACCATCAGTGGAGAGAAAATGAGACACCACACATGAAGGCAGGTGAATGGCCAGAAGCCCCAAATCATTGGAGCCGCTGGTTATTTACTGATTAAAATTATATTACTCCTTTACATAATATCTCTTAAGTGGTGCTTGACAGTTTTCTTGCCCCGTTTCCTTAGTGACCTGTTTCCTAGTGACCCAAGATCAACAAATGGGTTCATACAGTGACCATACGCCTGGAGCTCGCAGTTTGCCCAGCTTCGACAGACACATTCCCACAGTTGAGGCTTGTTTTGTGTCCTATCATGTGATCTATCTTTGAAAATGTTCCATGTATATTTGAAGAGAATGTGTATTTAGCTTATTTGGGGTGAAAGGCTCTATATATATCAATTAAGTCAATTTCATCTAGGGTATAGTTCAATGCCACAATATCTTTGTTGATATTTTGTTTGGAAGATCTGTCCATTTTTTACAGTGGGGTGTTGAAGTACCCTACTATAATTGTGTTGTTGTCAATATCTTTCTTGAAGTCCTCCAAGATTTTCCTTATATATTTGGGTGCTCCTATGTTGGGTGCATATATATTTACAATGTTTATGTCTTCTTGGTGGATTCTTCCCTTGAGTATTACGAAATGTTCTTCTGGGTCCCTCTTTATGACCCTTTGTTGGAAGTCTATTTTGTCTGATATGAGTATTGCTACCCTGGCTTTTTTTTCCTGTCTGTTTGCTTGGAAAATTTGTTTCCGGCCCTTCACTTTCAGTCTGTGTAGGTCTTTTGTTGTGAGGTGGGTCTCTTGTAGACAGCATATGTGTGGGTCGTGCTTTCTTATCCATTCAGCTAGTCTATGTCTTTTGATTGGAGCATTTAATCCATTTATGTTTAAGGTTATTATTGATAGGTACTTATTCATTGCCATTTTTTTGTACTTGTGTTCCTCTCTCTATCTCCCTCTTTTCCTTTCTTTCCTTAAAGCAGTCCCTTTAGCATCTCTTGCAGAGCTGGTTTGGTGGAAGTGTATTCTTTTAGACTTCTTTTGTCTGGGAAGCTCCTTATTTGGCCATCTATCTTGATTGAGAGCCTTGCTGGGTATAGTAGCCTTGGTTGCAGGCCTCTGGTTCTCATTACTTGGAATATTTCTTGCCATTCTCTTCTGGCTTGGAACGTTTCCACTGAGAAGTCAATTGCTAACCTTATCGAGGCTCCCTTGTATGTTAGTTCCTGTTTCTGCCTCACTGCCTTTAAGATTCTCTCTTTGTTTTGGAATTTTGCCATTTTAATTATGATGCATCTTGAGGTGGGTCTCTTTGGGTTCTTCTTGACTGGGACTCTCTGTGTTTCCTGGACTTGTGTGACTTTTTCTTTCATCAGATTAGGGAAGTTTTCCATCATTATTTTTTCAACCAGGTTTTCTCTCCCTTGCTCCTCTTTTCTCCTTCTGGTGTACCTATTATATGGATATTATTACGTTTCATGTTGTCCTGCATTTCCCTTAATCCCTCTTCATTCTTTCTAAGTCTCTTTTCCTTTTCTTGCTCTTTCTGGGTGTTTTTTTCTACCTTGTCTTCCAGCTCGCTGATCCGATCCTCTGCTTCATCAAGCCTGCTTTTGATTTCTTCTACTATGTTCTTCAGTTCAGAAATTGTATTCTTCATTTCCTCTTGGCCCTTGCTGATAGTTTCTATTTCCTTTTTCACATTGATATATTTTTTGGTGAATTCATTGTAGTTTCCCTGTAGTTTCTGGTAATTCTCTGTGAGCTCATTGAGCTTCCTGATAACCAATGCTTTGAACTCAATATCTGATAGTTGACTTGCCTCTGTTTCATTTATCATTCTTTCTGGGGCTTCTTCCTTTCCTTTCATTTGGGGATTGTTTCTTTGTCTTCTCATTGTTTGTGAGACTCTTCTTGTTAGCCTCTGTTTCTTAAATTGATCTGTTCTGATTCCCTGTGCTTATGGTATGAACTTCTATGGTAGAATACCTGTGAGATTTGGTGGTGCACTCTCCTTAATCTCCTGAGTTCACTGGTCTTGGACTGTCGTTTATGTTGGCTCTCTGTATGTCTTTGGGTTTTGATTGTTGTTGGGTCTTTCTTTGGTGGGTCCTTTCCTCCAGCTGGTTTACTGAGGGTCACGCCATCCACCACACCTTGTATTCTGTTGTGCAGGTGTGGAAAGGTTGTGTTGAAGCTGATTCTTCTGTGTGAACAAGGTTTTGAGGCTTCTGTTTCACTCTTGTTCAGTTGTTTGTTGTGGGTAGTTTCTCCACCAATTGGTTGTATTTCCAGGTCAGTCCCGGTTTGAGGTTAGTGTGGTTTCCACTCCCTTCTTCACCTTCTTCTGTTGTCATCTGTTGGTGGTTCCTTTGTTGGTGGGTTTTCTCTTCAACATAAACTGAGAGGATTAAAACAAAAGGATAAATTATAAAAGATTACAATGGATAAGAGTAAGAAAATTAAAACATCTATATAAAAAAGTAACATTTAAATAAAAAGGAAGCAATAGGTGGTGGAAATTACATAAATACAAAAATGAATAACAAGAGAATAGATATAATTTATATATTATGTTTATATATAATATAAGGACCTACAAAATGCTTGAGAACTGCTAAGAATTCATTAGAGACATGAATAATAAGGGAAATACAAGGGACTTCTGGTCAAGATGGCAGCATAGGTAAACACAGCTTGCCTTTTCACACAGCATCATCAAAATGACAACTAAAATACAGAGCAACTATCACTCAGAATTATCAGAAATCAAGTTGAATGGAAGTCCGACAACTATAGAATTAAAGAAACCACATCCATCCAGACTGGTAGGAGGGGTGGAGATGCAGAATGGTCTGGTCCCACATCCACATGTGGTGGATAAAACTTCAAGAGGGATATTTCAGGAATGAAGAGTCCAAGCCCTACATCATGCCCCTGCCCCCCACCCCCCAGCCCAGGGTTCCAATGCCAGAAGAATAAGTCCCCATAACTTCTGGCTGCAAAAACCAGTGGGATTGAGTTGGTAGAAGAAACTTCTAGAGTCCCAAGCAGTTCCTCTTAAAGAACCTATATATGAATTTACTCAAACTCACTCCCTCTGAGCTCCAGCACCAGGGTAGAAGCTTGAGAGGCACCGGTGGCATACAAGGAGAAACTGAAATGTTTGTCATCAAGGCAAGAGCTAATGGACAGCTTTGTCCAAGACAGAAAGGTGGGCAGAGGCCACTGTCCCTTTTCTGAACCCCTCCTCCCACCCTGCAACAGAGCCACAGAGCCAGGAGCCTGAGATTCCATCAACCTGAATAACACTGTTTGTCTCACCCTGGAGATTCCCAGAGACTCCGCCCCACCCAATTTATGGGCCCACCCAAGCCACTTTTCCATATGAATGGCTGGTCTTGGCTCATGCTTCACAACTTCCTAAATCCTCTCAAACAAGCATCAGCCAGCCTCAGGGAGCCCCCAGCCTCCTGACCTCTGGCTAAGTGGCCCCATGCCTGGTACTAGCAGCCACCAGCCTAGATTCACAGCTTGGCTTCACCTGGAAATCTCCAAGCCCAGCACAAGTAGCAGACATGCCAGATTGCTTCATAGCCAAAGTAGGGTGGCCCGAGGCAAAACACAGGTGAGGCTGACCTTGGCATACACCACCCAGGAAACCCCAGAGCCTGTGTACCCAGTGGACAGCTACAGATCATGTCAGAGCACCACGACCCTGCCTCCACACAGCTGATCCTCCATGGAGGGCAGAGATTGGTGGCCAGTGGTCACAGCCAGTCCTTGCAGCTGATTGGCCTGGGTAAATCCCTCCCATTGATCTGCCAACAGCAACCAAGGCTCAACTACAAGAGGAGGGTGTACTCAGCCCACTAGCAGGGTGTACTTTGAGTACTCAGATTGAGTGATAGGAGAGGCTGTGCCACTGGACCCTACAGACACCTACTAAATTAGGCCATGCTACCAAAACAGGGAGTCACAGCAGCTCAACCTAATACACAGAAACAAACACAGGAGACTTCCAAAACGAGGATACAAAGAAACATGGGCCAAATGAAATAACAAATCAAAACTCCAGAAAAAAGAACTAAACAAGAGGGAAATAAACAATCTACTAGATGCAGAGTTCAAAACACTGGTTATAAGGATACTCAAGCAACTTACTAAGGACCTCAATGGCATAAAATAGATCCAGTCAGAAACAAAGGTTACACTTAATTGAAATAAAGAACAATTTACAGGGAAACAACAGTAAAGTGGATAAAGCCAAAAATCAAATCAGTGATTTAGAACATAAGGAAGTAAAAAACAACCAATCAGAAAAAGAAGAAAAAAGAGTCCAAGAAAACAAGGATAGTGTAAGCAGTTTCTGGGACAATTGCAAGAGGTCCAACATTTGCATTATAGGGGAACCAGAAGGAAAAGAGAAAGAGCAAAAAATTGGAGATCTATTTGAAAGAACAATGAAAGAAAACTTCCTTGATTTGGTGAAGGAAATAGACATACAAGCCCAGAAGCACAGAGAGTCCCAAACAAGATGGCTACAAAGAGGCCCACTCCAAGACACATCATAATTAAAATGCCAATGGTTAATGATAAAGAGAGAATCTTAAAAGCACCAAGAGTAAAGAAGTTAGTTACCTATAAGGAAATTCCCTTAAGACTTTCAGCTGATTTCTCAAAAGAAATATTGCAGGATAGAAGGGATCAGCAAGAAATATCCAAAGTCATGAAAAGTAGGGACCTAGAGCCAAGATTGCTCTACCCAGCAAAGCTATCATTTAGAATCAAAGGGAAGATAAAGAGCTTCCAAGACAAGAAAAAAACTAAAGGAGTTCATCATCACCAAACCATTATTATACAAAATGTTAAAAGGACTTATTTAAGAAAAAGAAGAAGATCAAAATGATAAAAAATAAAATGACAATAAATACATATCTATCAACAATTGAATCTAAAAAACAAACTAAGCGAAAAGGAAAACAGAGACAGAGCCATTGCTATGAAAAGCTTTTTGATGGTGCCAGATGGGAGAGGGCTTATGGGGGAATAGGTGAAGAGGTGAGGGGATTAAGAAGTTCAAACAGGTAGTTACAGAATAAGTTACAGAATATCCATGGTGATATAAAGCACAGTAGAGGAAATGGAGTAGCCAAAGAACCCATACACATGACCCACGGACATGAACAGTGGTGGAGGAATTGCCTGAGGGAGTTGGGGGTACTGGATGGAGGGGGTAGAGGAGGAAAAATTGGGACAACTGTCATAGCCTAATCAATAAGATATAATTAAACCTTAAAAAATAAAGGAAATCCAAATATAAAATAAACAAACATGACAAAATACATTCCACTTATCAACAAATTAAAGCAATAATGAGAAATATTTTATACCTAATAACCAATTTTTAAAAAACTTAATGTTAGGACTAATATAGGAATTAAATGTTCTGAAACATTAGTACAGACTATGCAACTTATACAAATCTTTTAAGAAAGACCTTGGGAAATATATATCAAAAGTGTTAAATATATTTCTGATTAATTTAATATAATAATCCATTCTTGGAAATATACCTCTATTAAAAACACAAAAATGACAATATAATGAGGTTTCTTACCTCTGATGCAGACACTGTTGGCTATCTACCTCACCATCTGTGATAGGTAATTTTATGTAGCAGCTAGTCTGGACTGTGGGGTGCCCAAATATTTGGTCAAACGTTATTTTGGTGATTCTGTGAATATTTCTAGATTAGATTAACATTTAAATCAGTAGACTGAGTAAGGAGGTTGCCTTCCACAATTTGTGTGGGCCTCATTCAATCAGGTAAATAAAATTAAAAGATTGGTTTTCTCCCAAGTAAGAGGGCATTCTCCTGTTTGATCATCTTCAGACCACACCACTAACTTTTTTTTTTTTTTACTGCATTTGGACTTGAACAGAAGAATAAGTTCCTCCTAAGTCTGAGTCTCGAGCCTTTTGGTCTTCAGACTGATGTGATACCATTGGTTCTCCTGGTTCTCAGGCTTTAAGACTCAGCACTAAACCATCAGCTGTCCTAGGTCTCCAGCTTGTTGATCACCTGCAGCTCTTGGGCCTTGCCCACCTCCATAGTCATGTGAGCCAATTCTTTATAATAAATCATAGATGATTATGATGATGATGATGATAGACAGATAGAGAGAGAGAGAGAGGGATAGATAGATAGAAGATAAGATGGAGAGTAGGCAATATCTATTCATTCTCTTTCTCTGGAGGAACCTGATT
Organism: Micronycteris hirsuta; assembly: GCA_004026765.1. Taxonomy (NCBI): domain Eukaryota; kingdom Metazoa; phylum Chordata; class Mammalia; order Chiroptera; family Phyllostomidae; genus Micronycteris; species Micronycteris hirsuta. The sequence goes on along the minus strand of PVJI01017824.1, from coordinate 25,129 downwards.
AATACACCGGCATTTGTTCTTCCTCTTTAACAGCTGAAATCCACTGTCGTTTGGGGGTGACATGTCCAGTCCTAGAATAAAATAATGGTTGTCCAAGACAGTCATAACAATCCTGTTGTTTTTTTGCAGAGCTGAGTCTTATTTGGGCATATTACCTAATTATGGGTATTAAAACCTAAAGCAAAGTCTGCCAGGACCTCCTGAGAAGGATTTCTCTCTGATAAAAGAGAAACACACAGAGAAGAGTCCTTTTTTTCTCCCACTCTATTCCATCTGGTTTGGAGGTTCCCCTGTGATGCTGTGATGTTTGAAACAGCTGCAGTTATCTTGTGATCGTAAGGAAAATCCCTTAAGAATCACAGAAAACCTGACTCAGATCCCCAAGCAGCCTGTTGGCCTATTATGTAAACAGCAACTATCATTATGGCTTAAGCCATTGTTAATGAGGTTTTCTCTTCATTTCAGATACAAATATCCTAAATTGTATTATACACTTACTTCTTTAATTATTTATTAATTAAACCATATGAGAATAGTAAAGCAAACTATCATGCCAGCTCAGTGGAAGCTTATCCATATAGTATAAACAATAAATACTAAAAGCATGCAACAATATGGCAAAATTTCTCTCAAGCAAAGAATGTTTATAAGATAATGCTATGTCTTGCTCAATAAAAATCAAATAGAAAAACATTATAAATATATATGTAAGCATAATGTCAAGTGTAAAAAGGCAGTTGCATTTTATTAAAAGATATATATATATATATATATGATTCCTATACCATCAAAGCATAATATGGTTTGGATATACACTAAACTCATAGTAGGAGTTGATTTGTGGAGAGTTTGAAGTTACTAGATCAAAGTAGGAAGCATAGAAAATTTATCTATCCTTTGATTTCTTAAAATTAGCAGATTTTAAGCAACTATGTGAGCAGTAACATTTATTCATTTTAAGTAGTAAATACACAAGTCTATGTTACTTTGATTTTATAATTTTCTCTATTAAATTTTAACTACATACAATGCATAGAAATCATTAATCATGTTTATGTATTATTGTGATGGATAAATTAGTGATTTCATTTCCTAACAAAAAAGAATTAGCTACTAGCTAATACATATAAAGTATTATTCAAGATTTCTGCAAGCCTTGTAGTTGAAAAGACATTCAGCTGATTGTGAAGTGACCTGTTTTCTAGGTCTTAGTCTGCCTTAAACTTTTGTGATTGTATGTCATTATACTCCTTTGGGAGGAAAAAGGAAATGCTTCAACCTTAAGAGAAAAGTAATCCACCACATAGGGAGGGATTTAGTTGAAAATAGTGCAAAGAGGGACTTCAGAGCTCGTTCTGTGTGCGTGTGTGTGTGCACGCGCATGTGTGTGTGTGCTGTTCTTTTGTGCCCCCAGAGAGGCTTCCTTCACTTCTTTGATCCACACAGACTAAAAACATGGTTGCTTATAACTTACATCCATATACATCTATATGTTATATGTCTAGCCTCAGAGGAGAGAGACAGACAGACAGACAGACTCTTGATCTCAATGTCAAAATTCCAAGAGAAGAAATTCAATTAAGCCAACCAAATCAAGAGCTCACAGATAGCCTAACGCACTATGACAAAGAAGTTTGGGTTCATGCCGTGCAAATGGAGGAGCCACCAATGTAAACGTTTGAAATGGGACAAAGGTTAAGAGGAGCACTTCTCAAAATGGGGGGAGGGGGATTAGTGTTTACTTAAAGAGAAAATGTTAGTAAAACTCTATCCCTAATAATCTCATAAAAATAATTCCAAGATGTAGTGTTATTGGAAATGCTGCTTCATCTATTCCTTTCTTGGTGAGTCAGAGGGCTCTATAAAAGCTATGACAAGAACTGCAAGAAACTTAGTGATTTTGTTTAAAAAGGATGTCCCAAATTTATCAGACCATGGAATTATTTTTGAAGGAATACATATTACAGGATATCGGTTTGGGAGTCACTGCACTTCACTACTTGTATGAGCCTACATTTCAGATCACAAGCACTATCATGCTTTGGTGGGAAATACAATTTTTAAGAAAACAATAATCGTACTATAAATAACTTATATTAAAAACTGCTCTTGGTCATATGCTGAAGTCTCTGAAAAACGAAATTGCCCAAATAATTGCTCTTTTGAATCTGTGGGAACTTAGAATAAACTCTTAATAATATTAAGCTCTATCTTGCTACCTTTTTCAAATAACATAGGCCCCTTATTGTTGACAAAATTATAAATAACCCAGAGATGAATTTCCATCTGCAGTACCATTAAAAAGGTTTCAGAAAGGAACTAAAGGCAGGAACTTGGATCAGGCAGCAGCTTTTCAGGAAGGTTGGTGCGGAATTTAGACTTTAGAGCACCTATTGATATTATCTGCAGATTCCATGGTTAAATAACAATGTCCTTTTAGTTCTTTCACTTGCTGTCAGGTTTATATTTAAAACTTATACAAAGCATTCCACATCTTCCACATGATGAATCGGTGTAGACTTTAGCTTCGCCTTGCACAAGTGGCCAACCAATACATTTAGCTCTTTATTCCTAAGGGGAGTCTCCAGTCGCTAACTTTATTACAGCACTTTATTGAAAGTGTGTAATTTCAGTTCCAAGTTTCAAATTGTGTTTTATTAGTGAGAATTATTTGCTGTTCCCTAGAAAGTGATTTGAAGCCTGTGATAATTATAGAATCATAGAACTATAAAGCATATCCAGAGGTTACCTAGCTCACATTCTATACTCAAAGCAGAGCTATGCCTTGGCTAAGCAAGGCATTTTTCTAGCCTTTGGGCCCCAGAGGAAATGATTATGTATTTTCCAAATGTAGTTTAAACTCATGTTTTAAAATCCTGACCAAAAAGTATGGCCCACCTTCATATTGGGAACAGTAAATAAAAAGGACTCTCCTACCAGCTTGAAATTTCCTACCCTGTAATCTGGCAGGAGACCCCTTAGCATGCCATAATCTTTTCTTTCTACCAGAGGTCAGACTACTGATTCAGCTCATGGGTCATTTAGACTTTGCTTTCTTAAATCAAACTCACTTATCCCAAATTTATCTTCATTTACGTGTCACTTGGGCTATCTCCTCTCATAGCTATCTCTGGTCTGTCAATAACGTTACCATTTTCCTGGTCACCCAAGCTTAAACTTTGAAGTCATATTGGATTTCTCCTCTCCTTCCAGGCACACATCCAATCAGCCATTTCTTATTATGTCAATTTCCAATGTGTCTCCTGGTTACCACTTTCTCCCATTTCTATTGATGCTGCCCCGCCACTGTCCAGCTCCCTACTTCTTATTTGCTCCTTACCCTTGTCAGACTTCCTCATTGGTGCTTAGATCAGTTGCAGATTGAATTCAGCTGCACATAACACGAAGCTTTGCCCATACATACAGCATCTTGAAAAAAAAAAAAGAGTTATTTTTCCCCACCTAAAAATGTGAGAGAGAAACATTGATCGGTTGCTTCTCAAACACACCCCGATCAGGGATTGAACCCACAACCTAGTTATGTGCCCTGACCGGGAATCAAACCTGAAACCTTTCAGTGTACAGGACAACTCTCCAGCCAACTGAGCCACACTAGCCAGGGCTTCAGCACTTCTTAACATGGCATCCTAAATAAAGTCCAGGTTTCCTGGACTACCAATTAAAAGCTATAACAATCAAGCCCCAACCTTAGTCCACTCCAGGAAGCCTATACTGAAATCAAACTGAACCACTTGCTATTTCTAGTTCCATCTTTTTAATGCACCTGGAATGCTCCCCCTCCATTGTCATCTTCATGTCTGGAAATCTTCTCCAATTTTCAAAGCTCACCTCAAATTTCACTTCTTCTACCTGCCGTGAATGAGCCTCTAACAACAGCAACACAGATGAGTTTTATTTCACACATCTCTTTCATAAGATCTTTATGTAAATCAGTTCATTTAATATTTACAATATTCCCTGGAAGATATATTTTATTATCCCCATTTTACAGAGGAGACATCTGAGACTCAATCTAAGAAACTTGCTCAAGTTCACACCACTAATAAATAATAGTCACCGCCATATGGAAGCAAAACTTGTGTTCTTCCCATTACATTAGATTAACTCCCCTGACTAAAGCACCAGGCTTATGGTCTGAAATTCTCTATTCTCTATGATTCTTTTGTCTTACAAGGAGTGCATCACATTAATATTCCTCGTCCCCATATCTATAAAAGGCATGGCTTCCCTAAAAAAGTCAAATATCCAACACTTCTAAGTATTTAACAGTGAATCTGGAGGGTCTACTTTAAGGATATTTTTCATTCTGTTAACTTTTGTTTTAGTCTACTTCTGTAACTCTTCATTTTATTCATTATAAATTCTCTTCAGAAAACACAGGGTGGTATAAAAGTAGGTTTTGGTTTCCTGAGTACAGGAAACAAAGTTTATTCTTGTCTTATTATTTGTTAATTATTATATTATTTTCCATACCAACAACTGTAAACCTACTTTTGCCACACCCTGTATTGTATCAATAGAACTCTGGGTTTTTTTTTTTTTAAGATTTTATTTATTTATTTTTTAGACAGAGGGGAAGGGAGGGAGAAAGAGAAGGAGAGAAACAGCAATGTGTGGTTGCCTCTCACATGGCCCTCACCAGGGACCCAGCCCGCAACCCAGGCATATGCCCCAACTGGGAATCGAACCGGGACACCTGGTTCCCAGTCCACGCTCAATCCACTGAGCTACACCAGCCGGGCGAATAGAACTCTGTTTTTAAGAGATGTTGTACCATGGAGAGGGGGTTTTGCTACTTTTTATTGAGAAAATTTTGACATTTACAGAAAAGTGGAGCATAGTATAACAAATCCTATATGCTCAGTACCTACACTGAACCATTTTTTAACATTTTGTATTATTTGCTCCATGTATGGTTTTGCTGAAGTAGTATAAAGTAAATAATAGACATGATGACATTTCTTCCCTATGTACTTCAGTATACAGTTCCCAAAAAAATAATAATAAGGGTATTCTCCCCTATAATCACAAGTCTATTATCACATCTACCAGAATTCACAAGAAATCCTTAATAAAAACTAATACCCAGTTTGTACTGAATTTTACAACGTCTCAAAAATGTTGATTTCATTAAACCAGGAACCAAACAAGTGCCACGTTTTGCTTTTCCTTTGTTTCTTATGTCTTTTAAGTCTCCCTTAATCTAGAAAAGTTCCTCTTTCTCTCCCCTCACTTTTCTCATGACAATGACTTATTGAAGAGATCAGGCCAATTGTCTTCTAGAATGTCCCACCTTCTATACCTGGTTGCTTCCTCTTTTAAATTGTGTGTCCTGTAAACTACAATTTGGGTTTAAGACTTCATTTATTCCAGTTATACATTTCTGGCAAGAACACACGATGACAGTATTTATTATAAAATGGGCCAACAAAACCACAGATCTGCTGCAGGGTAATATATAGAAGAGAATTTTGAAATGTTATTTCTTCAAGAGTCTATGGTGATAACAATAGGTAAAAAGTGGGCATGATTGCAAATGTTTTAATTCAATTTGGGCATTGCCTCTATCTTTTTGTTGTGAACAGAATTTCTGAGAATGTATGTGTATTTTCCAAGCATTGTAGTATACCATAGATCTCAATCTTATCTGCTTTCCTCTCTAACAAGTTGCCTCAAAGAAAAATAAAAAAAGGAGAAAGAAAACAAAATTCCCATCAAGTATTATCTTCCCATGTGATCATTTATGACAGCTTGAGAATGAAATTGAGCCTAAACTGCCAACAGCTATATTTTCGTAAGTGAAGGCCCCACACTGATCGCCAGTGGTAAAACAGTACAATAAAAAAAGCAAAACAATGTGAAGTGCTCACACAACACCAAGCAGCTTTTGCAGTTTGCTTTGTTTAGTCACTCTTTCAGTGTTGTGGAAACAACTCTTCGGTTCTGGTTGAGAGGGTTCTTTTATTACAATACAATGCAATTTTTTCCACGCTGACTAGTGTATGAATAGTAGGCCATGGTCTTTTAAAGATATCTACCCACACTCTAGATATAGCATAAATAATGCCCAAGTGAGAAACAGTTGCATGGCTTACCACACATGAAAGTCTGACTTGATATGATAGGCAGGCTGGCTATCTTGAGGGCACAATAGGGTTCCAAATGCATAGAAACCCTGTTCGTGGTATTGATATTGTGACCTAACATGTATTTCTAAATGTTTTGTTACATACTAATTACTGGGGATATCAATACTACTAACAAATTATAATAGCGAACATCAATCTAGAGGTTACTGTGTGATGGGTTCTTTACTTAATACTTTGCAAGCATTACCTCACACCTCACCTAATCTTCAAAACAGAGTAGAATACTCATTGCCTGGAGTTGGGGGTGGGGGAATGGGAACATGTTGGCCAACGAGTACAAACTCTTTGTTATGACATGAGTAAGTTCGGAGGACCTAATGTGGAGCACAGTGACTATAGTTAGTAGTACTCTACCGTGTATTTGAAAGTTGCAAAAGTGTAGATCTTAAGTGTTTTCACCAAAAAAAGTTAAATATAAAGTAAATATGTGAGATGATGAATGTGTTAATTTGTAATATTTTACAATGTGTGTATATATATATATTCACATTGTACACTTGAAATTTGTACATTTTTATTTGTGAATTATACCCCAATAGAGCTGAGAGAGGGAACAAGGATTTGAAGAGTTTAAGTTCATAGGCAGGCCAGTCTGAGTCTGACTCCACAGACTGCCTGTTCAAACTCCTCACAATCTGTCCCATAAGTGGTAGCATGGGAGAGAGAGGAGACTATGAACAGTGCTTGGGGTATAAGAAGGTGCCGGCTATTGATTCTCCTAATGCCAAAAAGAGAACCATCCTGCCTCCTTCGAATACCTACCTTACCTGACCTTGTCATCAATAGGTCTTCATCCCCATGGCCAGACACGTCAGACTAGCAAAGTAAGTACGCACTGCCAAGATGGCGTAACTGGGGCATTTCTCACCAGGTTCCAACTAGAGTAGCCCAAAGTGAACAGGTTCGTTCTCTTGACAGAATCACCATGGATTCACGGTTTCACACAGAAGAAATTCACACAGATTAAATTCACTTCCCCCCGCCCCAACACCATTCAGAATCAACACCTAAATTTAGTTACCACAAAGAAGGAAGGAAAAATTGGGGGATAATGAACCAAAGAAAAGAGGTAACTTCTGTTTCCAATAATGTGATAATTCAAATAACCAAACCCTTCAGAGCTGTGGAAAACTCTGTAAGTTATAGATCAGGGGTATCAAACTCATTTTTGCCAGGGGCCACATCAGCTTTGCGGTTGCTTCAAAGGGCCGAATGTAATTTTAGGGCTGTATAAATATAACCACTCCTTAACAGTTGAGCAAGAGCTCGGTGCTCCTGCCAGGTAGAAACAAGGTGCCTGACTGGATAAAAGGGTGGAGGGCCGGATTAGGCCCGTGGGTCTTGTGTTTGCCACCTGTGTTATAGATGAAAGAAAACAAATAACTTCTAAAATAAATAGCCAAATTCAGAAAAAAAAACAGTAAGAAAAAATCCCCAGAAGAAGAGAGAACAACAGAGCGTATATCTGTGAATGTTTAGAGGTGTAAAATGATATCAGATGCCAATTTCAGTAACCAGAGGTCTTATATTTTTAGAAACCATAAATGAATAGAAGATCTTGATCATCAGTAAGTGTGTGGTTACAGTTGAGAACCTCAGGACTAATGGAAAGCAAGATCTAGCAACAAAGAGATGGCAATAAAATTTGTCTCTAAACTCTAAGTTAAAAACATGTCCTCCCTGAGTATTCAAAATCACTTACTTGAGTCTTAGGGATGAATTTAAACGTTTTGTGAATTAATACTTCTTATTAAAAGATGTTCTAAGTCCAATTAAGATTTAGGACACTAAAGGAAACCCAGACAAAATAAACTGTATATTTCTATGGGAAAAGTAAAGAAAAGTGATACAAAAACACCTTCTAAATTCAAGAGGTAAATGAGCTCTTCACAGGTTAGTAGAAAGCTACGGCATCTTCTATACCTCGGAGGTGCCTAAATAGATCAGATGGAAGAGCATGCTTGCCCAAGAAAGGGAGACACTGAAGTGTTGAGGAGAAGTGAGCAGACCCTTAAGTGATAGTATAAGTTGGCAGGTGGACTTGAATCTGGAAGAGTCCCAAATGCAAATCAAAACCTGGCAATTCACCCATATACATCACTAGTGCTCCACCTTGCACTTTGCTTAAAAGTAGCAATGAAAGAGGGACTGAAATGCTAAGAAATATTTCAGAAACCCACTCATTCCATAGGACTTACATTCCGGGGCCCTACTGCAGTTTAATTCAAAGTTCAAACAAACATAGCTGAGCCTACAGTTCAAATCTTCCAACTCAAATATTAACAAAATCAAAAAGTTGTCAAGACTGGAAGCTGGGCTATTTATAGGTGAAAGTCAGTATAATCAAAACCAGAGCCCAGTCATCACTAAACTCAAAACTAGGAGGACTCGGTAAGATCAGCCCTCACACTACCTTCAAGTTCAAATAAACGACTTGCATTCTCTGTAAAACAAACAAAAAATATAATTTTTCTTCCTCCATTTCTATTTTACATATGAAGTCTGGAATACAAAAAAAATTTTGAAAGTTATAAAGAATCAAGAAAATATGATCCCTAATCGATGTAGTCAACAGAAGCAAGCCCATGTAAGACGCCACTAAGTTAGAAGTCAAAGGCTTTACCAGTCAGTGAAAGACAAATACCATATGATCTCATCTATAAGAGGAATCTAATGAACAAAATAAACTAATGAGCAAAATAGAAGCAGAGGCATGGAAACATGGAACAGAGTGACAGCAGCCAGAGGGGTAGGGGAGGAGGGCAGTGATAGAAAGAAGGCGAAGGGACGAGTCAAAGAACATGTATGAATGACCCATGGACAGGGACAGTAATGTGGGGATTGGCTGTGAGAGTGGGAGTGGGCTGGGTGGAGGAGGGCTAAGGGGGAAAAGTTGGGACAACTGTAATAGAAGAACAATTCAAAAAAGAAAAATCTTATTACAAAGCTACACTAATTAAGACTATTTGATTCTGGCACAAGGATGGACTTATAGATCAACGGGATAGAACTGAGTATTCAGATATACACCTATACACCTACAATCAATTGATTTTCCTGAAGACAGTTCAAAAGGAAAAAAGCAGTTTTTCAACAAATGGTGCTAGAACTGGATATCCATACATAAAGAAATAAAGTTGGACCCCTCTCTCACGGCACAAATAAAAATTTACTCAAAATAGACTAGATGCCTCAATGTAAAAGTATAAAACAATACGAGAAAAAGTAGATGTGAATCTTCATGACCTTGTATTAGATAAGGAATTCTAAAGCAAAAGTAACAAAAGAAAAATAACAAATTGAACTTCATCAACCTTAAAGATGTTTGTGCTTCAAAGGACACTAAAAAGAATGTGAAAAAGACAAGCCACAAATGGGAGAAAATATTTGCAAATCATATATCTGATGAGTCTAGTATCCAGAATAAAGAACTTTTAAAACTCTAATAAAAAGACAAATATCCCAATTAAAAAGTAACCAAAAGACTTTAAGAGATGTTTTTCTCTCCAAAGAAGAGTTGTAAGTTGCCAATAAACACATGAAAATTCACTTAACATTATTAGTCACTAAGGAAATGCAAATCAAAACCACAGTAAAACAATTGGTCGTGCCCACTAGGATGGCTATGATAAAAAAGACAGACACTAACAAGTGTTGTTGAGGCTGTGAAGAAAGGAAAATCCTTATATAGAGATAGTGGAAACGTAAAAGGGCGCAGCTGCTTTGGATGAGTTTGGTAGTTTCTTAAAAAGTTAAGCATGGAGTTACCAAATGACCCATATATTCTGCCTCTAGTCATAGAACCAAGAGAATATGTTCAGATAAATACTTTTGCAGGAATGTTCACAGAAGCATTATTCGTAATAAGCAAAAAGTGGAAACAACCCAAATGTCCATCCATGATGAAGGGATAAACAAAATGTGGTATATGCATACTCTGATATCCGGTCATAAAAAAGAATGAAGTGCTGACACATGCCACAACACAAGGAACCTTCAAAACATTTTACTGAGTAAAAGAAGCCAGACACAAAAGGCACCACAGTATACGATTCCATCTGTGTGAAATGTCTAAAACAGGCAAAGCCATGGGGGCAGAAAGTAGATTAGTGGTTGCTAAGGGGAGAGAGGAATAGAGAGAGACTGCCCAAGGGATACAGGATTTCTTTGGGGGGAAAAGCAAATGTTGAGGAATTAAATAGTGGTAATAAATGTACAATCTGTAAATATACTAAAAACCACTGAATTGTACACTTTTAAAAAGTGAATTAAGCAGATTTTATTCAACTGTTAAATTCTTTTGAACGTATTTCTCTGAAGGTTAGCTTGTGTTGATTTTGGACTATTTTCTTAGTTATATATTACAGTTGGACTTACAGATAAATGTCTAGAAGATTGTTATCTGAAATGGTAACAGTGGTTGCCTCTAGGAGATGGAGATAATAGCTTGGGTGGTTATAAATTTATTCTTACCCTTCTAGGTATGGCTTAAAGTTTCTATATGCATATTTAACAACTATGTAATCAGTAAAATCCATACAGCTCTTTTTGTTTTGGAATAAAAGAAGTCAAAGGCTTTAAAACAAGTGTTATACGTATGTTAAAGAATTTACAGAAAAAGATATCATGGGTAAGAATATGTGTTTGTTGAAGAAAGATAAAAACTTGCAATAAGACCAAATAGAACTCTACAATTAAAAAAAGCACAATATCTATCCCTGGCCGGTGTGGCTTAGTGGATTGAGCACCAGCCTATGAACCAAAGGGTTGCTATTCAATTCCCAGTAATAAGCAAAAAGTTGAAACAACCCACATGTCCATCCATGACGAATGGATAAACAAAATACAGAATGTCCATACTCTGATATTCAGTCATAAAAAAGAATGAAGTACTGACACATGCCACAACACAATGAACACATACCTGGGTTGTGGCCCAGGTCCCCAGTAGGGGGCGCACAAGAGGCAACCACACATTGATGTTTCTCTCCCTCTCTTCCTCCCTTCCCTTCTGTCTAAAAATAAATAAATAAAATCTTTAAAAAAACACAATATCTGAAAAATAGCTAAGATAAAATATTATAATGTAATATCAAAATGGGATTAGCAAAAGATTGGACATTGCAGGAAAAAGATCAGTGAAATCGAAGACAGGTTATTATAATTATTTTAATATAATCATAGAGAGAAAAGACTGCACAATTAAAAACAGCATGAATGTACATTCTGTACAGTCTTTCTAAAGTTCATTGAAAAACTTTATATTTTTATGTTTTTATTTATTTTATTTTATTTTGAAAAACTTTATATTTTGAAATAAACTCTAGAAACAGAATGTTAATTGATATCAGTATGCTTTATGTTTTAAAGCTATGTGAAAATAGTTATCTAATGAAAGGAGATCTATATAGAAAAAAGAAAAAAGCAAGAATGTACTTTTGTACAGATAATACCCAAGTATGCATTTACTTGGGGAAAAAGACCAAAAACACAGTAAAAAATTACTTAAAGAAATGATGGAAATTGTTTTAAAGTTGGTGAAAAACAATAACCCACAGGTCCAAAAGTTAAATTAATCCCAAACAGAATAAATACATCAAAAAACTTTGAGGCACACCATAGCCACTATAGGAGACTTATACCGAAAAGAAAATATTTAAAGCACTCAGAAATAAAAAAAAGACATCTCATTACAGGGACACAATTATAAGAATCACAGCTGACAGCACATCAGAAACAATGTAAGCCAGAAAATAAATGAAGCAACATATTTTAAAATCTATAAAAATGAATGCTAATATTCTCCTGCAAAAATACCCTTCAGAAACAGAAAACAAATGAAAGGAAATTTCAAATAAGGAAAAAGTAAAAGTTTTGTTGCCAGCAGACTTGCATTATAAGAAATGCTAAAGGAAAAGTTTCTAGCTGAGGAGAAACTATAGAAATTTGAATATGCAGAAAGAAAAAAGAAAACTATAAATGGCAAATATGCAGATAAGTATGTTTTAAAGATCTGTTTTCCTTTCTTAATTTATAAAAATGGTTTTTAAGTACTATGGGCTAACAAAAATATAGAAAATATATATCAAAAATAACACAAAATATTAGAGAGGATGAAAGAAAATAAATTGTTGTAAGATTTTTATAGCACAGGTAACATAGTATAAAATTAATTCATGGTAGATTGTGACAGGTTAATATGCATATTGTAAACCAGAGAGCCACTACCCGAGCACTATTTTAAACTGATAAGTCTCCAAAGAAATAGAGAAGATAAAGTAGAATACAGAATAAAATTTTATTAATCCCAAAATGTAATATATACTAAAAGGAAAAACAAAAATTCATGTGAGAAAAAGCAAATAGCAAGACAGCAGACATAAACATGGTCATATTAACAATTACCTTAGAAATAAATGAAGTAAAAATTAAAGACAAAAATTATAGGATGGAAAAAGAAATTAGGGTAAAAATTATCAGACTGGATAAAGAAATAGCAAGATATAATTACTGGTATATAATTGTGCTGATTAATAAACAGGATAGAGAATGCATAAATATGGAAAAATATACCCACACATATTGGATCAATTGATTTTTAACAAAGGTACCATAGCAATTCAATGACAACAGAGACGTATTTTCAAGGATGCTGGAACATATATACATATGTGAGAAAGAATAATAATAATGAATCTTAGCTCTTATCTTAAACCTTATCGCAATGCAAGCCACAAAATAAATGGACCAATATATTTTAAAGTCTGAAAAAGTAAGTGTGAATTGTCTCAAGTAAAATATCCTTCAAAAACTGAAGGTGAATTAAAGATATTGCAGATATGCAAAAATAAATTTGAGGGCTTAAAGGCCTAAACACAAAAGCTAAAATTATAAACATTTAACATGATGAAGAAGAATATCTTCATAACCTAAAGGTATGGGAATGTTCCTTAGAACACAAAAGGCTAAACTTTAGAAGAAAAAATAATATACTAGGCTTCATCAAAATTAACATTTCTATTTATCAAAACACTATTTCAGCCCTGGCTGGTGTAGCTCAGTGGATTGAGCGCGGGCTGGGAACCAAGCGGTCCCGGTTCGATTCCCAGTCAGGGCACATGCCTGGGTTGCGGGTCAGGTCCCCAGTGAAGGCCATGTGAGAGACAACCATACATTGCTGTTTCTCTCCCTCTCTTTCTCCCTCCCTTCCCCTCTCTCTAAAAATAAATAAAAATAAAATCTTTAAAAAAAAACTTTACTGTTTAAAAATTAAAAAAAATAAAAAAAAACACTATTTCAAATGAATTGCAAAGCCATATATTGGGAAAGCAAAACTATATAAGTGGACAGAGAAATGGTAGGGGGAAAGATATGTTGAGAATTTTAAAAGCCTAAAGATCAGTAACAGAAGGAAAGCTGTAAAATTCACAAATTAAACAAAACACTACTGAACAACCAATGAATGAAAGAGAAATCAAATGGAAAAAATTAAAAATATCTTGAGACAAACAAAAATGGCAACACAACATACCAAAACTTATGGGATGCAGAAAAAGCAATTCTAACAAAAGTTTATAACTATGAACACATACATTAACATAAAAAAAATCTCAAATAAACAATCAAACATTAAACCTCAAGGAATGAGAAAAAGAAGAACAAACTAAGCCCAAAGTAGGCAACAGGAAATAAATAATAAAGATTAGAGCAGATACAAATAAAATAGGGAATATGAAAAATGGTAGAAACTGATTAATAAAACTCAGAGTTGTTTCTTCAAAAAAATAAACTTTGGAAAACCTTTAAGCTAGACTAACCAAGAAAAAAAAAGAGAATTCAAAGTCAGAAATGAAAAAGGAGGCATTATAATAGGTACTACAGAAATACAAAGGATCATAAGAGACTAATTAAATAACTATAGCCTATGATATCAATATTCCTTCCTTATAATCAGAAAAAAGTAACATTAGAAAATGAATAATTTTCTCCTCAGTTGACTTCACTGATACAACATAATTTTTGTTATTATGTTGATAGCTTTATTTATTAATCTGTAATAATGTCAATACAGTAATTTATAAAATAATGCACAGATACCCACGCATCCATCCAGGAATAATAAATACCAATGTGAATGCATTTGTTCTTTCTTTTACAATTTACGAAAAATTAGAGATTTGTCTGAAGCCAACTCTTGTACATCTCTACTATTCTACTGCCTCCATCTATTGTCCAGAGGAAATCACTGTTCTGACGTTGCATACTAATTTGACAGTCTTTACACTTTATTCCATTATATGCATCTATAAACAATATATAGTATTTATGCATATCTTTAAATTTTACATAAATGTTATTTTACTATATTGTTTTTCATTCAACCTTGTTTCTTAAAGTTCTGCCAGATTGACATGTATATTTACGTCATTCCTTTTACTTGCTATACGGTATTTAAGTGAAGAATTATACCAAAAATCCATTCTTACAGTAGTGGAGATTTAGATTGTTTTATTTGTTTTATTTTTTCTTTTTTATTGAATTTATTGGGGTGACATTGGTTAATAAAATTAGATAGGTTTCAGGTGTACAATTCTATAATACATCACCTGTATCTTGTATAATGTGTTCACCACCACATGTCAAGTCTCCCCCCACCACCATTTATCCTCCAACACCCTCTTCTACCCTCCACCCCAATCCTCCTTTCCTTCTGGCAATCACCGTATAGTTGTCTGTCTATGAGCCTGGGTTCTTTTTCTTTCTTTTTTTGAGGGGGCAGTGGGGGCTTAATCCCTTCAAGTTTTTCACACAGCCCCATAACCCCTTTCCCCTCTTATAGCTGCCAATCTCTCCTCTACCTATAAGTCTGTTTCTATGTTGTTTGTTTATTTTGTTCATTAGATTCCACATATGAGCAAAATCATATGGTGCTTGTCTTTCTCTGACTGGCTTATTTAGTATTTCTCCATTCCCAAAGAACTATAATCAAGATCTTTGTTATGACTACTTGTAGACCTATAAAAACGTTTTCTTTGGAGGTAGTAAATATAAGTTAAAATCCATTAAATGAAAATTTTCTAATTTATTAATAATGAAAAACTGATTTTAAACTGGTGATAATAACTTAAACCTCTTTCAGTAAATTTTTTAACTTTCTATTTTCATGTATTTATTCATACTTAGTATTTTCAGACTCATTACCAATTTTATAAATTGTAAAATGCTTCTCTAATAGTTTTTTTCAAATTCTCCCTGGCATGACAAATCTTTTAGGAATGTTACTCATCTGGGTTTCCTTGTCAATTAATTGCCTGTTATTATCATTTTATGTAATTGGTTCTTTCTATTCGTTCTATAGTAGTTCTATTTGTGTTTTTGATATCAATTATTTTTGTTATATGCATTACAATTATGTTTTCCCAATCTGTGTTTTGTCTTTTAACTTTATATATGGAAGCTTCAAAAATTAGATTTTGAAATATTTTATTATTCTTATATTTATTAACTTTATTTATGATTTGCATTTTTTGCATCTTGTTAAATAAATCCTTCATTACTGAGAGTCTATTAAAAAAGAATTGAAGGAAGAAATAAAATCTGCACATACATAAGAAAAACAAGATACAATGAAGAAAGACAAAGCATATTTGAAAAAGAACTGAGTAAAGATTCTATATATTAAAAATATTTCCCTGAAATTACAATGTCAATATGCTGAACAACAGTTTGGACACAGTTGAATAAGGAATTAGTGAACTGGAAGAAGTATTGAAATTAATAATTTAACAAAGACAAAAAGATAGAAAAAAGTTAAGAGAAAAAGAGAACATAATGAGAAGGTCCAATAAACATCTAATGAGTTTTTAAAACTTAGACAAGGAGCTAAGTGTTTAGCACATATTATGTCACTTAGCTGACATAACAGAACTATAAAGTAGGTGTTATTTTTTCCCAATGTCTGCAGAGAGGGACAATGAGGCTTAGTTGAATAATATGTATAATTTACATGGATGTTAGAACTATGATGCTTAATTTTCATATGTCAAGTTGATTGGGCCACAGAGCGCCCAGACATTTGGTCCAACATTATTCTGTGTGTTTCTGTAAGAGTGCTTTGGGACAAAAGTAGCATTAAATGGGTACACTGTAAGTAAAGACTGCCCTCCATAATTTCAGCGGGCCTCATCAAATCAGTTGACGTTCTGAATAAAACAAAAGGCCGACCCTCCTATGAGAGGAGGAATTTCCTTCTGCTCAATTGCCTTGAGCTGAGACATTGTTTTTCCTGCCTGGGACTCAACTACAGCATTGGCTCTTCTGCGCTTCCAGCTTGCCAACTGCAATGTTGGGACTTCTCAGCCTCCGTAATTATGCCAGGCAACTCCTAATAATAAATCTCTTCAGATATATACACACACATATACAGGGTCCAGAAGAGGTAACGCCTGTTTGAGTGTGGTTGGTAGGGTAATGATATGGGTGTAATAGTTTACAGTTTTAATTTGAACATTTCCCCTAAAATGTCACATGGTGTGCTTTAGTGTGATATTGTTATGTTATGGAATTACATGCTCATGATTTTGTAATAAAAGATTTTGTAATAAAAAGGGTGTTACTTTTGCTGGACCCAGTATATGTGTATGTACATATCTACACACACATATGTAGATATATACATATATAAAATACATAAATTATTAAATTACACATTATTCAACTAAGCCTCATTGTTCCTCTCTGCATAAATTCCTTATAATAAATTTTATGTATATATATATTATATTTCTCTAGAGAACACTAATACAAGCACCACTGCTTTCAGGGTTAAAGCTGATGAGTGAATACAGCTAGATGTCTGAAATCATAAAAGAGAAGTAGAAGGCAGAGAAGTAGATGTGTTAATTTCACTTAAAAATAAAGCTTATATTCAAATAACTACTCTTCACAAAGTGAGAAAACTACCTGATGTCATTAAAGTCTTGGAATATTTTGCTTTAAAATAACAAGATAGAAGACAAGAGATGCATATATAAGACCTATCAGCATGTTTCAGTTCTAGAGAATTCTATTAAATACTATTCTGCTCAGGAATCCATAAGAAAGAAACACTTGGACTTCAGAGCTGAATGAGCATAGTAGGTTAGATCAGGAGAGCCTTTCCCATCCACATTTAGCATAAAGTGATAAGACAGGCTTTCCAACTCACCAGCCTCCCATCAGCACTGGCAGCTGGATAGAAGGAATGCAAATGAGTTAGGACAGCAGGATTTACCCCTGACCTTCAGAAAGAGAGAGCCCAGTCTGACCAGTACTACAACAGCTACAAGATAAACTGATAAGCAGTGAAAGTGCAAGAGATCGAAAAGGAATTACAATCTGGAGCAAATCTTGTAGCATTTGGGTTGGTTAGCAGAACAAATGGGTGACATTTATGTGACTATATTAGAAAGCCTTAACTTTTAAAAAATTTAACTTTTAATTTAATGACATATTTAAGCAGTACACACACACAAAATGTTTTGGGGCAATAATTGTTGCTTTTGTTTGAAACATTATTTTTGTTTCTGTTGTGGTTTGGTGAAAACAAATGCAATCTAAAAAAATAGCACCTATTTCTAAATATTATTTTACTGCAAAAGAAATCTTGCCCAGATTGGAAAATAATACATTTCTCACATGGAGAGCTACACAAAAAAATAGGCTTGGAAGAATTAAAATCGTATCCCTGTTTTGCACTTTCTATTTGTGTAATCATAGTCAATAATAATAACAATAATAATAATAATAATAATAATAAAAGGTGCCTTTTACTAGGAACTTTCCTGTGGGTAGCAGTGGGCTCAGTACTCTACATTTATTACCACACTTAATTCTAATAGGACTATGAGCTAGCTTATGATTTCCATCAAAAACTTAAAATGCATTACCCAAGGTCACTGAGGCTTTGAGACCTTCTACTTGTTACCCATAAAGTTTGAGGACTGAAGTAAACAATCTCAAAAATTCCTTTCAGCTCCCACACCCATGATGTTCTTTGAGAGAATTTTAGAAAACCGAGACTATGTCACTATTACCATCCCCCGTAATGTTCCTCACAATTTATAAATTGCAATCACCAACAGATATTTGATGAAGATTGTCTAGTTTCATTTTTTAAAAGTCAACCCTTAAATTTTCCAGTTCTTGTTAAACCAACAAATAAAATAAGTAAGTGCTCACAGCCACAGACCTTAAACCACATGCACTTCAAAGGAAAAGAAATCTTTGCAGTAAACCAGGGAAGATCCAGAATAAAATAATGAGTTTGCAACATTCACGTGTATTCAGAGTTAACAGCGATGAAGCCAGCGGGGGATTCACTTACGAAAAGAGTAGTGTACTATTAATGTCTCTATCTAACTTTTAATGTTTTGCTTTGTGTAGTTCAGCAAACAGAATGAGTGGCTTTGTAAATATTTTTTTTCTCAGTAGGCTGAGGGACCTTCATTAGAAAGACTTTGGTGTGATTCATTCGTTGTCATTGTCATTCTCCACTCCATTTAAGTCCACTAGGACCCAACTAACTCAAGAAACTGGATTTTATTTGGAAACAGGGGCCACTGAACGATGTCTTAAATGTGATACATAATCCTTGAGGAATGGAGGGATAAGCAATAGAGAGCCATTGAAAACCAAAAGCAATGTCAACATTCCGTGAAAGGAGTGATAAAAGTGCAAATCTGAAGTTGTCTGCAAAACCAAAAGGTAGAGTTACAAAACCAAGAGGGAAAACAAAAAGATGTTTCCCAGAACTCAATGCCCATAGGATGGAGAAGTAAAAAGCCAAAAACTTCAGAAAATGATGAAAAATGACAGATCCATAAAAAAATAAACTAGAACAAAAATGTGAGTACGAGAGAACTTACAGCTTCAGGTGGTACTAAGTACAGTGGGACTATGATACATCACTTCTTCTGTATCAACAGCAAGGAAATTTGAAACTGGCCTCTAAATTACATTTAGGACCTACTCTATGTTTTCAGGAGAAATAAAGGAAATGAAATATTATTTAATTACTACTCTTGAATATATTCTTTGTGATATATATTTGCTCTTTTAGATTTTCTAATTCTTTTGCAAGAATGTAGTTCTAACATTTTATTCACAGTACTACCTCTATAGTTATTCGGGATCCACCTCTACCTTGTCTGAATAATAAACAAAATATTGTCACTGATTTTGCAAATATATTGAATACATACTGCTGTGGATCTCACTAAGCCCTGGAAATAAAAGGTGAAGTTTCACATTCCTGCTCTCAAGTAATTCACAGTTGAATAGGGATAGCAGATGATTCAACAGTTAATTTCAACACTATTTAAAAAGTGCTAATGATACCTATGACATGGTGCTGTACCCAGTTTGGTCTTAAGAGTATTGAAACTTGTGTTGTTCAAGGTGGCGGCAACCTGCTACTTTAAAGCTGCCAGCAATTTTCTTACTCAGCCACGGAGACAGAAGGCTGCCCTTTTGGAGGATGTATGTAAACGGGGCTTTGGGGCTTGGACTAGGGAGAAGGAGAATGGTTTACTTGTCACTGGGCCATTTATGAAGCAAAGCACAGCCAGGACCCTTTTCAGGACTGAAGGCATTAAGACAATGAGTAGTAAGACTACTCTGCTGCTGTCTAACACAGCTTATCCTGGCAGCTCTCTGTTATGCATTACATGCTGAGCATTGTCTTACATGCTGTACACGTGTGAACTTCCCACATTTTGTGAGGTAGGGACAAATATTAGTTCCTTCTGTTAAAATGAGGAAATTGAGTCACAAGAGTGTTGAATTCCCACAGGGAATGCAGCAAGTAAATTGTGGGTCTGGATCTTAACTCATAAAATCCGTAGGGCCTCGGTGTCAGAGCACTGCTCCATGTTGCCACTCTGCCTTCATTGTGAGCAGAGTGGCTTTTCGGCAGGAGGTTACTGTGGTTGATCAAAGAGGTCCACTAACTGCTTGACACTGCTCCCATCAGGAGGCGGGGGTCTGTGAACCTTCCCTTTGAATCCTGGCAGTTTCTGTGAATACTTTAATCAATAAAATATGGCAGAAGTGACATGTGCCAGTTTCCATATTCTATAATACTGGAATTTTCCACTTCCTTTTCCTGGAACACTCACTACTGGGATTTTCAGTCAAAAAACCAAACATGTGTCATAAAGAATTTATTCAGGAGTAGCAGACCTTGAGATGTTATTAAGAGATCTGACTGTTGAAGAGACCGCATGGAGAGGCCTGGAGGTTTTTATGAGACTACATGAAGAAGGGGAGGGAAGAGTTGAGTCCAGCCTTCCAGCTATCGCCTCCAAGACAATGAGGGAAGTGTTCTTGGTCCCACCAGACCAGCCCTACCTTATGCTAAATATCATTGACTGATCCCAGTCAATGCAAGGGGAGCGAAGCTGAGCACTGTCTAAAATTATAATCTTCAAAATCATGGTATGTTTTTCTTTATTTTATTTATTTATTTTTAGAGAGAGGGGAAGGGAAGGAGAAAGAAAGGAAGAGAAACATCAATGCGTGGCTGCCTCTCATGTGCCCCCCACTGGGGAGCTGGCCTGCAACTCAGGCATGTGCTCTGACTGGGAATTGAACCAAGGACTCTTTGGTTCGCAGACCAGCACTCAATCCACTGAGCCACAACAGCCAGGACATGATATGTTTTTTTAAAATGTTATTTTAAATGATGGATGTTTGGGGTTGTTACTCATCAATAAATATACAGAGCAGATACATTGACCTAGAAGTGGATATAAGAGAGAGCGTAAGAAAATTATGGGACCTCAAAATAAAGTAAGATGTGGGACCTCATGTAACACTCTTCCCTAGAATCAGTCAGTAATTTAAGAAAGAAATAGTAAGAGTGAGAGTAAAAGAGAAACCATGGAAGAGAGAGATCACAAATGATGCATGCCTTTGCATTGTAATAGCTATTTTAATCTAAACTTTTAATTTTTTTCATGAGTCCTTCCTGTTATCCTTAAGCACTCAGAGGTTTCAGTAAAGTTTTATCAGAGCAAAGGAAATGCACAGTAGGATAAGAAAAGGATAAGCAAATACCGTATTTTCCCATGTATAATGTGCACCTATGTTTTTGGCCCAAACTTTCAGGAAAAAAATCTTTTGTTTCAATTTTTTAATTCAAATTTTTATTTATTTGTATTTAGAACTAAACCAATTATTGTATTCCAGGGTATTATTCTGCATGCAGATATCGTTACTGCTTTCTAGAGTTACACTTTTAATGCATAAGCATAAATAAAAGAATTTAAAACATTTACATCGATACAGAATTAGTACTACCCATGTATAATGCACATCCTTATATTTCCCTCAGAAATTTAGGCAAAAAAGTGTGCATTCAGTCACCCACCATACCCTGTATAGCGTAAAGTAAATGCTCTAGGTCTTTGGTCAGACTTCCTGAGTTGAAATCCCAGGTCAACAGATTACTTGTTTTATCCTCTTGGATAAACCCTCTGTGACTCCTCTGCCTTACCTGTACAATGAGAGGTAAGACTGACTCCCTGTGCTCTCTACCTCCATCATCAAGGGAGCCTCACACACCTTCCTCGTCCTTCCCCTCCACACACATGGCCTTCCTGCCAATATCTGCCTTCAGTCCCAACTTGGTCAGAGGAAGAAAGGGAGAAGGATCTAGGAACCTGGAGACTCACTAAAGTGTCACCAGACAGGAAGCATTTTAGGCAGAGAGGGTAATGTGAGAAAACACCCAGGGGTATTGCAGTAGTGTCTTTGGACAACCAGGAGCAGATCAAAATGTGTGTGGAGGGGAAGGTGCAGGGAGTGGTAGCGGATGGGAGGAGATGAGTTGGACAAGGAAGAAAAAGCCAGACCTCGGAAAGCCTTATTCCCCAGGCCAAGGAGTTTGAGCTTCATTGTGACAGCAAAAGGGGGACAACCAAAGTCTGCAACTGTAGACATCTCACCCTTATCACACGCTAACATTTAATCTTCATGAGAAATTTGTAGGGCGGGTAGAGAATGTATAATGTCTAGAGTTGCAGCCACCAGGACTCAATAGGTTTGTAGAGCCTTCTCAGGCCCAAGCAACCTGAGGCAGAAAATAAAGTGTTGGTGTTAGGAGCCCAGTCAACACATACACATGTAAATAAAACAGTTTAGTCCTTTTTCTTGCTATGCTGGAATTTCACATACAGGAAAAAACAATAAGCACATTCCAGGCGACCTAGGGTTTTCTCCCACAGTATTGTAATGAAACCAAACAGAAGTGGGTGGAGTAGGTGGTCATATAGGTGTGTCAAGCTTTTCCAAATGGTCTTTCTCAACAATGAATTTCTGCCTTGTGTAATAAAGCAAGGGGATACCTTTTGTTCAACCTGACAACATTCTAACTGTCCAGGTAAAGAACAGCAAATTACTTTGATGGCTATATCACACATCCATCAGGGCTCAAAGTAGGAAAATGCACATTATATCCTGAAAGAGTGGCACCATGAATTTGTTTAATGATCAGCTTCTCTTGCCCTTTGTCTGCAAAGTAAATGAAATGCACATTTTTTCCTGAGCAAAAAGACTTTGAAATCCAAGTCTGCTTGATTGGGTCTAAATTTTTATGTACCAGTTCCATCTACCATGCTTCATTCAAAACTATTAAAAAATAAAATAAAGGTAGTTGATCCCTTTACAATCATTAACCTTTAAAGTTTCTAATCTACAGGGAATTCACTCTCAAGACTCAGGATCACTTACTGGTTAAGGATATTAGATTTTTTTCAATAATATGGGACCTGTGTTTTCAACAGTATCCCTTTACTTTTCAGATATTAGATTCCACTAACAACTAGAACCTATGCTGACATGAAGAACATAGAAGGAAACTGTTGCTCAGAGGTTCCCTCATCTAAGGAAGAACAGACAAGAAGACACATACCTCTGTCTTTGTTGGTGGTCGGGAACTGCACGTATGAAAGGGGACAGAACTTCAGGCCATTCCAAAACCTGTCTCTAGTCTATGACCCCTCACCACTCATTTTCTCCATAGCAAACAAAACAGGGGGAAATCATTATTATTTTTCCAGTATGTATCAGAAAAATTAATACTTTGTAATTACTATTTCCCTTTTGGAAAAGAGTACCATTACCTTTGCAGCCATTCCTCACAAACTCTCCCTTCTCTCCGAGGAGCCCTCTCACCCCTACCTCTATCGATTCGTTTATTCAGTGCTTAGATACTTAAATTTCCTCACACAGGACCCTCACCTCCATCACCATTGCTCTTGACTTAAACAGTCCAAACTTCTCTTTGATTTCTGTCTGTTCATTCATTCTCCATTCAAGTAATCAGCCATGTCTTTCCAAACTATCAGCTTCATCACAAAACTTCCCTCCTCAAAATTCTTCAAAGATGATTCTAAAATTTTTCAAAATACATGTCAAATTCCCTAGTATGGTCCCCTCTCATTACCTATGACTTAGCTGTACTCCCAGCCCCAGGGAACAGGGTGGCGTGACGCCGTTCACAACTAAAAGAACTTACTCTTGTCCCATGAAGTCATCAGCTGTGGTCTAGAAGTAAGAACAGCAACTGTTCAGGGTCAAGTCTGTTATGTTCCAAGCCTTAAGGGAGAAGAAAGTCAGTTGCTTCAGAAGGACTGAGGTCTTCTGAATTTCTGAGCTTTTCTTCTGAAAAGTCTAGAATTTTGGGGTATCACACAGGGTCACATACAATGGATGTTGTGGTTGCCTCTCGAGAATAAATATTTTCCTACTGGAGAATGTTTCTGCGGTTCTCGAATTTCTCCTTTCTCCTATTGGGAAACAGCTTCACAGCCTGAGCTGGACTGACTCCAGGAGACTCTGAGTGGTTTCAGCCAAGCAAAGGCCCTGGCATCCTTTCGCCACAGGGAATGGTTTGGGGACGGGCCTATATCCAGCCCAGAATGTTTCCCTGGCCCGTGGGATTGCTTCAGAGGCAGGCACGTGATCCACAATGCTCTAGTCATAAGAAGCTCCGGACTTGGAACGGAGGACTGGAGGAAGACATTCTGTCTCGTCCCCTGGCTGCGAAGAGGCAGGCGTGGAGCCTAGAGCCTCTGGCAGCTACTCTGCCACTACCATAAAGTCAGAGTAAGGATAAATCCAATACATATGTGGGCAAGGAACAAAGTGAAACACTTAGAGAACCACAGAAAAATGAAGCTTCATTCCTGAGGAAATTGTGGACATTTGGGTTTTTATTATAAGCAAATACACTTCCTTTATTGTTTAAACCCAGACCTCCCACCTAAATTATCCTAATTTATTCTGTACCCTTTCCCTCTTCCTTTTTCAACACAGTCCCTTGATACCTGTAAATTCTTTTCTCTCCCCACTGCCGCTCCATCTATTTTACGTCTGGGTTCAAGGAGGGGCTGTCAGTATTTAGTTCCTTCTTGTGAGCCGTTGGGGACCTAGAAGTGGGTAGGCGCTTCTGACCCGTGAACCGAGAAGAGACTCTCCAAGTACACTGGTCTGAAGGTTAAGTATCTCAGACACAATTGGGCTTCCATGTATCCATATCTCCAGCAAAGTTAGTTAAAAAATGTTTAGCCTTTGTCTACTTGCATTACACTCCCCTAACCCCCTCTGTTAACCTGACTTAAGTTCACAGCAAGCCCTGGAAAGCCAGGGGGAAAGTAAAGGGTCAGGGCAGGAGAAAAACATCACTCCACAGTACACACCAAACTGCTTGTGGTACCCCGAAAAGAATGGCTGTTAAATAGTTCTCTGCCTGTCCATACCCCCTCCCCTCTGCCTAGAGTCCCCTCGCCTGGACTCCCCGCCTCACAGATGTTGGCCAACCTTCACAACCTTTGTGGTTATGGAGCTGCAAGTACAGTTGATTGTTCTCTCCACCATGGCCCCCTTATGATACACAGGCTTCTAGATGACTCTTACCA
>PVJI01017823.1:0-34794 GCA_004026765.1 Micronycteris hirsuta | reverse complement strand
ATCTGCAAATAAAGACAATTTTACTCTTCTTTTACAATTTGGATGCCTTTTATTTCTTCTTCTTGTCTGATTGCTGTGGCTAGGTCTTCCAGTACTCTGGCATCCAGAGTTAATTTCTTCTTTGACTTGTTTTAATAATATCTCATTATTCTGATAAAAGGAAGAGTATGTTTTTGATGCCTAATTAAAGGGCTATTCTTCTGAGGTCTATTAGAACTATTTTTGCCACTGACCACCTGCTGTCTGCTCTATCTCTGTTAAGCTTTCTAATCTCCTCATTAAAGAGTGCTGATTTCTACTCCATGGCTCCTGTATGTCCTGATTTTAACTACCTCTTGATTTGTGTCCAAACACCCCTACTTACCAAGACTAGTCTGACTCTTGTGAGGTTGCCCTGATGACCCTTCACTCCTGCTTCTTTTCCTAGTAACAACCTAAACCATTAACCCAATCTTGAATGTGTAAAATCAGAGTAAAATGTGTTGAATTAAAATAGAGAAGTTTATTGTATAAAGGTTAAGTAAATAAAATTTTGTGTTAGAGTTTTTGTGGAAGAAAGATTATAATTATAAAACTCATCATAGGCAGGGCTATGATTTGGTTGTTTTGCTGTACAATTTCAAGTTGAAAATGAGACTCATTTCTCAAAAACTGAGCTTCATAAATATAACTATTGTAAGAATAAGATCAAATTTATTCTAATGATAAGCATCATTGTCAAAACTTAGAGGAAAGATACAGTTATTCAGCACTTGAACACAGAAAGTATGATATGCTTGGAACAGTCTTTATAGATTAGGAAAACTATATCTTACAGTGAAAAATATAGTTGCATAAAATCTAAATCTAATATGTCTTGAAGTAATTGAGCCTACTTAGGAAAGTGAAGTTTAGGAATAGCACCGTGAGATTAGAGCTAAGCAAACGTAAAGGAGAGAAAATGCAGATTAAAAAGTGAAAGAACAAAGGTAAAAGTTTAACATTCAAGGTATCTGATAGTCAATTATTTCTCCTGCATAAAATTTCATTGGAATGAGAGGAGGAACATAAAAATCCAAATGCATCCATAGCCATGATAGAGAACTGAGATGAGTCAATAGCAGGTGTAAGGCTGGATAATTTCTAGAAATAGAAGGTAGATATAAGAAAATTAAAAGAAACTCATGAGAAATTAAAAACTTGAAACCTCTTAGTGATCAAAAGGACTTCCTAAAAAAGTTGGGTGTTAATAAAAAACACCTTAGAATAATAGAATAACCCCAGGAACGAGGAACAGGTTACATAAGTAAAAGTAGAATTTGGGTTTTGTCACTAGGATAGCAATGAAAAAAATTTAAATGAGTTTTACCAGATCTCAGCATTGCTGCCACTAGCTTGTTCCCTTGGGCAATAAAGTGGCAATGTGACACAAAAATCTGCTAAACAAGTTGTTGGGGTCAGAGATAAAGTTAGGCAGTGGCCCAAATAAATTCTGGACAAAATGGAGTATGTACAGCCCCGCACCCAGAGAGCAAACGGCCTCAACATTCTAAACAAAAGTGACAATTTGAAAATTGTAAAAATCCCTCTTCCCTGTCCAGTCATCACAATGAAGATTTTACCATTGTAATCTGAATACACCACTATAGGGAGAAATTTTAATTATGCTGATGATATCTACTCCAGCTGTCTATGCTTTTCTTTCTCAGTCTTCATTAATAAATACAAGAAGTTTACCAAGGA
Organism: Micronycteris hirsuta; assembly: GCA_004026765.1. Classification (NCBI taxonomy): domain Eukaryota; kingdom Metazoa; phylum Chordata; class Mammalia; order Chiroptera; family Phyllostomidae; genus Micronycteris; species Micronycteris hirsuta. The sequence goes on along the minus strand of PVJI01017823.1, from coordinate 33,072 downwards.
TCTAAAATATGAAAGGAAACCAATGGAGGCCATACAGATAGCCAGTTGAAGAAACTAAAGAACTGACATTTGTAGAAACACAGTTAATATAGGAAAAAAACATAATTATATATATACATATATATCTATGTATTATTTTAAAATTTATATATAGTAAATTTGTTTTTTGTTTTTGTCTACTATTTTATGAGGTTTTTAAATTTACTAGGGTGACATTGGTTAATAACATTACATGTTTCAAATGTAAAATTTTATGATACATCATCTGTATATTGCATTGTGTGTTCATTCCCCAAAGTCTAGACTCCCCTAGACACCATAATGTGACACTTTTACTTACTCATCCTCCCCCGTCCCCTTTCCTCTTATAACCACACTTCTCTTGTTTATCTCTGTGAGTTTCTTTGTTTGTTTGTTTGCAAACATAATTTTTAAAATAATTATAGTTAGTAATTTCAAGAAGCTATTGAGACTAGAATTATTAAATATACCAAAGGGATACCAAATAATTTTTTTAATTACACTACTGGACTTTACAGAAAGAGCAGGGCATGTGCAGGCCAGTCTGAGTGGCTGGTGGGTTTTGGTCGCACTGTGACTAGGAAGTGGGGCAGGATTCAGGGACCCAGGGAGAGGTTTCAACTTCATGCAACCACCAAGAGAGGGTAAGCACCACTTACTGACTTGCTCAGATTTAAAGTAAAAGGGGAAGAGGGATGGCTCAAAAGCTGTTTAAAATACAACAAATGGAGTTTAAAATATAACAAATGGAGTCTCCCTCTTTATTACAAAAAAAACCCCTGCAGAATTGGAGAAGATATTTGGATTTATTGACAATGAATTAGAATATCTAATAATTCATATGAATCAATTTTTAAAAAAGATAAGTTACCCAAAAGGACAATAAGCTTGAAAGTTTATAATCCTTTTAAACATATGAAACTCAATTATAATCAGAAAACTGCAGGATAAAATCATAATGTGTTATCTTTATAAGCACCTGAGGAACAAAAATTAAGAAGCAAGACAAAGATGACTAAAGCCAAAAAGGGAAGTCCTTTACGCTGATGGTAAAAATAAAAGACAGTATAATCACTTTTGAAAACAATTTGTCTTTGCCTACTAAAAATAAATATTCACATCTTACAGCTAAACAATTTCACTCCTAGTTATTAAAAATTGTCAGCTGTTTTGGCACATGAGACTGATCTGAGAAGATTTTAAAATCTTATTCTCTTAGGCAAACCCCAGACCAATTAATTCCAAATCTATGAGGATAGAACCCAGACATCAATATTTTTTTTAAGGCTCCTTAGATCACATTAATATACAGCCAAGGATGAGATCCATTGCTTTAAAGAAACTATTGTACGTGTGTACTAGGAGATATGAGCAGGAATTCTCCCTGGAACATTTTTTAAATTATAAGAAAAAAAACAAAAAATAAAAGTTCAACGGTAGAATGAATGAATGCAGAGTGATAAATTGGACTCATCTCATTCTGAGACCCATTTACTTCCGTTTTCCTATGTACTTCTACATCCATTTGAAACATTATATTGTTGTTAATGTCTATTTCAATCCATGTCCCAAGGCAAACCCAAAGTCATTCATAGTATGTCACTACATTTCTAAAATAAATTTAGAAAGTAAAATATAGGTCCACCTGGGACAGAGTTCAGGATCATAATCCTTTACAGTGTGAAGGAATCTGGTTGCCTGTGAGCAAAATCAGCTATACCACTTGAATACAAGTGTATTAGTCAGTGCTCGACCAGTGAAATAGAACCAATAGGACACACACACACGTACACACACACACATAGATTTTTTGCAGGGGGTTGGGTGATGCAATTGTGATTGACTAGGCTAGTTCGGAATCCTTAGGGCAGGCTCTCAGGGCAAGCTGGGATGCTCTAGCACAGAACAAAACTGCAATTGACAGGCAGTAATTTTTTTTTACCTCGGTGAAAGAAGCTTCAACCTTGTTCTCAAGGCCTTTCAACTGACTGCCCCGGGCTCACCAAGTTTATATAGGATAATCTCCCCTACTTAAAGTTAAACAAGTATGGACTTTAACCTCATACGCAAAATACCTTCACAATACCTAGACTGGTGTTTGACTGAATAACAGCTGAATGCTCTCTGACAGAATTGATGAATAAGCCTGACCATCACAAGTGGAAGTTAGGTTCAGAAACATCCAATTTAGCACTATATGAAGAGAAAACCATGATTTTCACTGATGTGGTCTAAAATAGTCATTTATATACATAATACCTCAGGGATGATAATTGAAAATTTTTATATAATTTTGCTTTTAATTTTTTAATATCTCATTTTCAAGGAATTGAAGAATAGTTTCTTGTGTTTATATTTATTTTACTTGGAACTGTCTGTTCATGTGTATTCTTTGATCTCTTATTGAGAGATTGATTTTTCTAATCAGTTTAACAGCTCCTTACATATAAATGAAATTACTCCTTTTATTGTCATATATTTTAAACATAATTAGAATTTTGACATGTGTAATTTTTCTTAGTTTACATTATTTTATTGTTTTATATCATTAAACATTTAAATACTGGTTTATCAAAAATTTCTAGATTTTGTATCTTATTCTTTAATTATGGGGAAAAATCTCTCATCATATTCCCTAGAATTTTTAGGGTTTGGGATTTATCTGGAAATTGTTCTTTGCATAAATGGTGAGATCAACATCAAATTAGTGTCTCAGGTATCAACATTATTAATATCAGCATTATTTATTGAATAATCCTTCTTTTTCAGAATAATAAACATGGCTGCCTATACAGTATAGTAAATTCCTGGATAGCCTGGTCTATTTCCATGCCATCTATTCTTCCCTTTTGATGAACCTGTCAGTTATCTGTGAGTAGCCTGTGGTTTTCATTTCTTTAGATTGATAACATATGTTATTATTTGGAGGTGCTTGCTTCATTTGTTTTAAACTATTTTGTAGATTATTAAAATAAATATTATAATAAGCCATTCTTGTTTTTAAAAGTTCAGATTCTACTTGCATCATAATTATCTTCTATGGATTAATGTGGAAATAGTTTAAATAGTAATGATATTAAATTTTTTTAGACCTAACAGGTATGCTTGCTGCTCATTCCTTTTTTATGAGTAGTAATTCAGGGTTTTTTCACATACATTTTACACATTTCTATTTAATTCTATCCCTAGCTAATTTATCATTTTCTTCACTCTTGCAAATATTATTATGTATTGCATTACTTTAAATACTTTGTAGAGAGAAATGTTCTTGACATTTGTTTATTAATTCTGTAACTTTGTGACTATCAAATTCTTCCATATTTTTGTTTGTTTTATTTCCCCTGAGTTTATTAGCAACAAGCCTAATCATCTATAAACTATATAACTTTATTTCTAATTTTGTGAACTAACTCACACATTTGTTTTCATCTCTTCCCTTTCAGGAATTGGGTTTTAGACTGGCCACGAGTACTTTCATCATTGGTTATTCATTTTCTTCTATTTGGCTGAGAAATAGTTTCTTCAAAGGGGTCTATGGAAACTATTTTCCCTTAATTCTTGCACACGTAACAACTGTATACTTACATCTTCTATAGCTAAAGTATGATTTGGCTATGCATAAGATTTTTAGGTCATTAGAAATTTAGGAACGTTGTTCTACATCCTGTGTGGCAGTTTTAGTTTTTCTTTTTTAACTGAGATAACATTGCTTTATAAGATTACATAAGTGTCAGCTGTATATACTCCATAGCTTGCTCACCATCAAAAGTTTAGTTGCATCGTTCACCATACATTTGACCCTTCTTTTAAAAAGAGATCAATTAACATTGTTATTTTATTTCCCCAATGGTGTCTAGATCATGTTGCCTAGATACTAAAAACATTTTTCCCTCTTTTTGACAAAATCATCACCAGGCTTTGTCTCACTGTTAATCATATAGTGTGAATATTTTCCCCATGACACAGTATGTTATTTTAACCTACATATTCAAGTCTTTTTTTTATTTGTGAAAATTCCCTTAGAAATATATTATTAAATGTTTATTTTTTTTCTTTCAATTGCTTGATTTACCTTTGTGTGGACACTGTTTATAGTTAATGTACATTATTTGTTTCATAGATATTGGTTTGTTTCTAATCCTTAAAATTATCTGTTCATTTTTATTCCTTTTTGCTCATTAAAAAACAATCCTATCTTTCATAACCTTCATTGTTTTTTCCATAAATATCTTTATCTATGCAAATGTCAGTGTTAAGTTTATTACTGTGGTTATTTCATTTTTACCTTCTGAGTATTCCCTAGCTCCTGTTCCTCATACTGTTTCCTCTGCATATCTGGTCTCACCTCATACCCTTAAGCTTTCATTTTCCAGACGTAAGTTCATGTTTGTTTCATTAGCTGTGCTCTTTCATGCTGGTGTTTTAAATCACAGTTTATCTAATAAATGACAAGTCTGGGGGGTACATTTTCTTTACCCATCATTTATTTTGGTATATATTTCATTCTTTCTCTTTTGTCCTTTTTTCTTTATAGTCTATTTGCACTGACTCCTTTTTAAAAAAAACAAATACTTTCCACCCTGGCTAGTGTGACTCAGTGGATTGAGCGCAGGCCTGCGAACCAAAGGGTCACTGGTTCAGTTCCAAATCAGGGCACATGCCTGGGTTTCAGGCCAGGTCCCCAGTGAGGGGTCCATGACACATTACTGTTTCTCTCCCTCTCTTTTTCCCTCCCTTCCCCTCTAAAACTAAATGAATAAAATTAAAAAAAATTAATACTTGCTTTCAAATGACAAAATTTTTCTCTATTAATATTTCTAGGGTTATCAGATGGATGCTGAGCAAGATTACAAACTAACAAGAATTCTCTCTGGGTTATAAATTAGGTAATTTTCATGTCTGGATTGTTAAACTACATTACTTTCCATTAAAAAAGATCTCCAGAAACAGCACTACATAAAATGCAGCATCTTTTTTCATGCCACATTTCGAATGCACTATTTTTGTATTTCCTATTACTCTATGGGGAGAGGGACGAGAATCAAATGAAGTCCCATGCCCATTTTTTTTTTATTTTATTTTTTATTGTTTGCATAATACATTTTTTATTTATTTATGTATTTATTCATTTATTTATTGTTGTTCAAGTACATTTTTTAAAAAGAGATTATTGTTTTGTTCCCCAGAGTAAGAACTCTGCACAGTCAGCTTGGCCCAAGACTTGTAGTCATAAAAGCCCATTTCGGAACTTTCCCTATGCAATAGGCAACCTTTCTAAATATCTGATTGTTAAGGATAGCAGATGCCTTTAGCTTAATTAAATGTAGAGCTTGCATTCTTATTTCTTGTACTTTTTTGTTTGTTTGTTTCTAAAATAGAGAAGACAACATTATAAAACCAGATATCTCTAAACTCATGTCATTCAGGAATGGCCTCAAACATAGTTGAACATGATCTAGAAAAGCACTAAACAAAGTTTTCTTTATACAAAAGTTTATGTTTAGTTCAATTACTTGTTTCCATATGTAAGAGAACTTTAAGTAATACAGTATTTTGACCTTCTTCTACTAACCTTAGTCTGTGATTCCACAATAAGCAAACTCTGTACTAATAGAAAGATTAACATGTCTGCTCCGTCCCACAGTGAAGTCTGTTGTTCAGGACAACACAGACTGAGAATACCACCCCCACTGACTAGTACAGTGAAGTTGTCATTGTTCATGTATGTGCATTCCAGGCTGAGAATACTAATGGATGCCACCATGGACAGCAGCGTTACTACATACCAAGCATTAGGTTATATACTTTACATTCATACTCTTCTTTAAAACTTAAAATTGCCAAATGAAGTAGCTTTATTTTTATCATTATTTTTTAAAGATTTTCTTTCTTTATTTTTTTAGACAGAGGAGTATGGAGGTAGACAGAGAGGGAGAGAAACATCAATGCGTGGTTGCCTGTCCGGCTCTCTGCACTGGGGACCTGGCCCACAACCCAGGCATGTGCCCTGACTAGGAATTGAATTGGCGACCCTTTGGTTCACAGGCCAGTGCTCAATCCACTGGGCCACACCAGCCAGGACTACTTTTATTATTTTATAGGAGTAGAATATCAAGGCTCAGAGTGGTCTAGTAATGTATCCAAGGCCAGATAGGAAGTAGAACCCTGCTGTATTCCAAATTCCAAAGCCTATAAGCCTCACCACTTAGTTTACAGAATGTCCAAATACTTTTTTAAACATTTTCAAAATTGCTATTATTCCAGTCATATGGAATCATAATATCTAGACAGAGAAGACATACTAGATTTCTGGAGGACTTAATCCTACAATACTAGTCCCATTATAGTTATTCAATGTAAAATGTATTGTAATGGTGAGCTCATACACGTCCTCCCCAAAAAACTTGTATTTTTTTCCCTTATTGCAAACTAAAATCATCTTATGTTTCCCACAAAGTGGTTTAGTTCTATTCATACTGTTTATAATGGGAAAAGATCATACATACATGTATGCTAGGTCTGTCCAGGAAAAATTCATCCATTGTTAATATAACAAGAGTGCTTTGCACAACATCAATGTAACACGGCAGCCATGGAGAGTGGACTGGAATGCACATACATGAACAATGACAACTTCACTGTACTAGTCAGTGGGGGTGGTAGATGCCATTAAGTGAACATGTGCACTGTGTGGCCATAACATTGAAAAGGACTGAATGCGTAGAGCAACAAATCTGCATCAGATTTTGTGTTAAGCTTGAACATTCATCTGTGGAACTAACTGGATGATTCAGAAGGCTTTCAGAGTCTATGCAATGAGTGAAGTGCAAATAAAAGTGTCACAAATGCTTCAAAGGTGGTCAAGAATCTGTTGAATGTGATCCACATTCTGGAAGGTCGGCAACAAGCAGAACACCTAGGAATGTTGAACGTGTACAGGCAGCAATCAACAAAGATCAGCGACTGACAGTGAGAACTACGAGTAGAAGCTGATCTGTTGATTCCAAAAACTACTGTGCCCTAGATTTTGATGCAGGATTTTGGCATGAAACGTGCCATGACAAAATTAGTTCCTGGGTTCTGCCATCAGAGAAGAAGGAACATCGTACTGCCATTGCTAATGACTTGATTCAAACCACTACTAATGAACCAGATTTCCTCAAGAAGGGTTTAACCAGAGATGAATCCTGGGTCTGGAAACAAAGGCCCAGTCATCCCAATGGAAGTTGCCTGGTTCTCCACGCCCAAAGAAGGTGTGGCAAAGTTGAAGCAAAAAACACTGTTTTTTGATTGGGAAGATGTTGTCCATTGCAAGTATGCCCCTCCAAGCCAACCAGTTAATAAGGAGTACTATCTCAATGTTCTTTATGGGTTAAGAGATGCAATATGATGAAAATGGCCACAGCTATGGGCAACAGGTAATCGGCAGCTTCATCACACCAATGTGTCTGCTCATGCATCACATTTCCTACATAGATTTTTGGCAAAACATCAGATTGCCCAGGTGACTCAATGCCCTTACAGCCCAGATTTAGCACCCTGTGACTTCTGGCTTTCCCCAAAGCTAAAATCACCTTTCAAAGGGAAGAAATTTCAGACTGTCGATGAGATTCAGGAAAATACAATGGGGAAGCTGATGGCCAGTGGGAGAACTGTGTGAGGTCCCAACGTACCTACTATGAGGAGGACGGAGGTGTCATAGTCCTATGTACAATGTTTCTTGTATCTTGTATATCCTTCAATAAGGGTCTCTATTTCTCATATTACAAGGCTGGATACTTTCTGGACAGACCTCATATGTGAGCAAAAACTTTCTTTTCTCTGGTTTGAAGATCTCTAGTTCCTTCAAATATGCCTCATATATGAGGTAATGATTTATCACAGTAGGAAACTTTTGAGAATGAAAGGGAACATTAACTAATCAGTACACTGGGAAAACTTGAGCAAACTGAAAAAGTTCCAGACAAACTCTTACGTCCTACCTATTTTCGTATGTAGTATGTTTTGGGTTGTTTTCCCAAAAACTCAGTAATGTGAAAATGTACATTGGCTTATTGTAATTTAGTAACAGATGAAGAGCTCTTTCTTATGATATACAAAGAACTCCTAAAAATTGACAACAATGGAAAAAGTATAAAATACTTCGAATTGGTGATCCACAGAAAGAAGTACACCAAATAATAATAGATATATTTAAAATGTTAAAACTTTATAACAGTCAGCAAAGTATACTATAAAATAGCTATTGGCAGTCATTTTACACCCATGAAAATGACAAGTTATTAAAAAGTGATCATTCTTATTGTTGGTGATATTTGGGACAATCTACATTATAAGTAAAAATATAAATTCTTATTGCTTAAAAAGTAAGTTTAGCAACATCTATTACTTCACACATAATTAGGAATCCCACTCATAGGCTTCTATACAATAGAGATAAGTGTCAGTATCTAAAACTATACATACAAGGATGTTTATCATGCAAGTATGCATATATATATGCAAGATTTTTAACTGTAAAAACATAGAAATAAAATTATTGTACTTCAAATAACAGAATGGTTAAATACATTATGATGAATTAATAGTATGTAATATGAACCTATTAAAATAAATTATATTTATAAAAGTTGTTCTGCAGTACTTCCTATTATCGTGCAGTGAAATGAGTCTACAGGAATATTTGTTCTTCCATATTAAGTATCTGGAAACTCTTCAGAGGACACAGCCGAGAAATCAACATCGGGATATGCCAGATGTATAAACGACAGATTTCTGCTTCTGTGTTTGGTGTGAAAAGATAAAGAACTTTAGGTGTGGTTACTCCAAGAAAAATCTAGAAAATATGAAAATCATACTTGTCTGCAGAATTATTTAAAGTAGTGGATGCAAGAATGCCTTGACAAAATGATTTCCATAGAGGTCTTCAGAGGTAATCCACTTCTTCCAACAACTTTTGGGCAAGCACTGGTTCCAGGTCTAGAAAAACCTGCCAAAGACTTAGAGACTATATCCAAGAAGGACAAGGTTTGGCAAGGTATTGGCAACTTAAGCAGCAGGACTCATTGGAATCTGAGAAATACCAGAAGCAACAAGAATTTTCCTGATTTCATTCCTTCCCAAATTTGCTGAGATAAAAAAAGAGAAGTTGAGACAAAAAAATGGAAATAACTTATACATTTGAAAAATTCTAACATCTGTTCTAATAGTAGCAGGAACCAGTAAATGCAACGTGATAACCTTTAACATGTTCCTGACTCATCATTCAAATTCTGGTAGAAACAAAAAGAGTACTTCCTCGACAGCAGTGGCAGCTGGCAGCAGCCACAGACTGGATGCTTTGGGTTGGGCTAACCAGAATTGAGCTTCATTCATCCTATAGCTATAATTCAGTTAATCTAGGCTATTCAAAAATAGTAAAACTTGAATGATCACTTTCTCACTTTAGTCCCCAGACACACAAAAGCTTGCATGCTCTGTGAAAACAAAATTAAACAATAGTACAACCCAACTTTTCTGGTTTTACATAGAGTGTCCGATATGCAATAAAAGAACAATGACCTATATGAAGAAGCAAAAAAATTGGACCCCATGATCAAAATAAAAGTTTAAAACAATTCAATTAATAAATAACATGTATCACAACAGGTAAACATGAACTTTAAAATATCTATGCTAAATAAGTATATCAATTTACAGAAACAGAAAGTATGGAAAAACAGATAGGAGATAGTAGCAAAGAAAAGAAAATGACTGGAACTTATAAATTCTAGGATCTGTAATATAAAATGGGCCTAATACTAGAATTAAACACTACAGTTAAATTTATTGCAGAAGAAATGATCAGTGAATTTATTGACCGGTTAATAGAAATTGATCTAAAGAAATCAGAAAGGACTCACACAACTCACCACCAGGAAGACACACAACCCAATCAAAAAATGGTTGGAGGACCTGAATACATACCTCTCCAAGGAACACATACAGAGAGCCCATAGACATATGAAAAATGCTCAACATCACTAGCCATCAGAGGGATGCAAATTAAAACCACGAGATATCACCTCACACCTGTCAGAATGGCCAAAATCCATAAATCAACAAACAACAAGTGCTGGTGAGGTTGTGGAGAAAAGGGAACCTTACTGCATTGTTGGTGGGAGTGCAGACTGGTGCAGCCACTGTGGAAATTGAGTAAATTTGTGGATCAAAAACCTTTGGTACATTTATGCAATGGAATACTATGCAGCAGAAAGAAGGCGTTCCTACCTTGTTCAACCACATGGATGGAAGAGGAAAATATTATGCTGAGTGAAATAAGCCATTCAGTAAAAGAGAAATACCATAGGATCTCACCTACAAGAGGAATCTAATGAACAAAATAAACTAATGAGCAAAACATAACCAAAGACATGGAAAGAGGGAACAGACTGACAGCTGCCAGAGAAAAGGGGATGAGGGGGAAGGGTGGAAAGAAGGGGAAGGGAGTAATCAAAGAATATGTATCAATGATTCATGGACATGGACAACAGGGTGGTGATGGACTATGAGAGCGGTGATGGGTAGGATGGAGGTTGGCAAAGGGAGGAAAAATTGGGACAACTGTAATAGAATAAACAAGAATAAAATAAAATTAAAAATTTCTAAAAAAAATTAGAAAGGGACAAAAAATGTAAAACCAAGTAATCAGAATACTAATTACCAGTGGGAAAGTATCAGGCAATTTAACATATGTGTAATTAGAAAATATATCATGGCCAGGAATTCAAGGTTCTATTAACACTCAAAAGTCAATGAATGGAATCCATCACATTTAAAAGAATAAAGAAGATAAGTTTTATTGTTATCTTAACAGAGGCAAAAAAAAAAAAGGGAATAGACAAATTCTGACACTCAATAATTTAAAACCTCTCAGGATCTAAAAATAGAAGAAAATGCCCTCCATCTGAAAACATCTATGGGAAAATATCACCTAATATCAAATTCACTGATAAAATATTAGACATGTTTCACTACCAGCAACACTTGGGAGAAGGAAAGACTGTGTACTGTTCACCATTTTTATTCAACGTATTTTGTGCTAGAGGTCTTAACTAGTTCATTTTAAGTAAAAAAGAAGGGCCCTGGCTGGTGTGGCTGAGTGGATTGAGTGCTGGCCTGAGAACCAAAGGGTTGCCAGTTCGATTCCCAGTCAGGATACATGGCTGGGTTGCAGGTGGGTCCCCAGTGGGAGGGTGCATGAAAGGCAGCCACAGATTGATGTTTCTTTCCCTCTTTTTCTCCCTCCCTTTCCCCTCTAAAATTAAATAAAATCTTTAAGATTTTTTTTTCTTTGAAAAAAAAGAAGGGAGGAAGGAAAAGGGGAGGGGAAAGAGGGGGAGGAAGAAATAAACCTTTTTCACATAAAATGAAATTGTTTACATTGAAACTTCTAAGAAATATATTTAAAACAAACTAATATAACAGGTGAATTCAGCAACATCATGGGATTTAAGATAAATGTGAAAATCGATTGTTTTTCTACAAAGTGAAAGCAAAAAATTGGAAAATGAAATTTAAAAGTCAGTACCTTTCACAATATAATTTTAAAAATCACCTAGAGAGACATCTAATGAAACCTCAGTAAGATATCTATTCTGAAAACTACAAAACTTTCAGGGAAATTAGAGATGACCTAAATAAATATTGTAAAGATATTCTCTCCAAATTAGCCCGGCTGGTGTAGCTCAGTGGATTGAGCACGGGCTGGGAACCAGAGGGTCTCGGTTCGATTCCCAGTCGGGGCACATGCCTGGGTTGCAGGCCAGGTCCCCAGTGAGGGCCTTGTGAGAGGCAACCATACATTGCTCTTTCTCCCTCTCTTTCTCCCTCCTTTCCCCTCTCTCTGAACATAAATAAATAAAATCTTTTAAAAAAATAAATAAAAAAATAAAAAGATATTCTCTCCAAATTAATCAAAAATATAATACAGCTTCAGTTAATATCCTAATAGGCTTTTCTGTCATTACTGACAATACCACTAAAATTTATATGAAAATATGAATGACCTAGATAGAACAATCAAATATTAATTTAAAAGAAAAATAAAATTTGAGGATTTATACTACCTGATTTCAAGATTTAGTATAAAATTAATCAATTTTTGGTCTGAGCATAGATAGCCAAATAAATCAAGAGAATAAAAGAGATTCCAGAAATAGCTCTATATAATTACAATCACATGATTTTGGCAGGCAACAAAGTAATTCAATGGAGATAGAAAATTTTTTTCAGCAAGTAGCATATTAAAACAACTGAATAAAGAATGTCTGGGCAACGTTGCAATTCATATCAGAAACAATGAAGTTCGACCCCTACTTCAGACCATACAGAAAATTTAAAGCAAAATGAAGGATAGATGTAAGTGTAAGAGCTAAAACTATAAAGCTCAGGAAAAAAAGAGTAAATCTTCAGAACTTTGGATTAGGCAATCATCTGTTAGATAAGACATCACAAGCACAGTGATAAAACAATAGTGATGATAAATGTGACTTCATAAAATTAAAATCTTTTAAATTTTGAACAATACCATGAAGAAAATAAAAAATAAACTATATATTATGGAAATAATTTGCTAACTCTATATTTGAAAAATTATTTCTATTCAGAGAATACATAAAGAACTCATAAATCGATGATAAAATCACAAACAAACCGGTTAAAATGAGCAAAAAATTTGGATAAATATTTTTCCAAGTAAGACTCACAAATGACTAATAAGTACATAAAATATGTTCGAAATTGTCAGACATTAGTAAAATGCTAATTAAAACCATAGTGAGATAAAATTTCTTATCACTAAGGTGGCAATTATTTTTTAAAGCAGGCATAACAAATATTGACAAGAATGTAGAGATATTTAAACTTCTGTGCATTTCAGATAGGGGTACAAAATGTTACAACCGCTATATAAAACTCTTTGGCAGTTTCTTAAAAAAAATGTTAAACATAAGACCCAAAAATTCCAATCATGGGTATCTACACAAGTGAAATGAAAACATATGTCCACACATTGATTTGTGCCCAAATGTTTATATCAGCATTATCAGTAATAGCCACAAAGTGTAGACAATCCAAATATTTAATGGATAAACAAAATGTAGTATGTCCATATAATAGAATAATATTCAGCAATGGAATGAGGTAGTGATGCATGCTGTAATATGGATGGTCCTCAAAATCTTTATGCTAAATAAAAGAAGCCAGTCACAATAGCTAACATATTATTACATCATTCAATTTACATAAAAGCTCCCAAATAGGCAAATCTTAGAGATGGAAAGCACATAGATTAGTGGTTATCTAGTGCTGGGGAAAAGTGGAATAAGAAGTGACTTTGAATGGGCAAGAGGTTTCTTTTGAGGAGCATGAAAGTATTTCAAATTAAAGTATTATGCTAGTTGCCACAATACAACTCTAAAATACACTAAGAAACATTACGATATATACTTACCCTGGTGAATTTTTGATAGGTTAATTATATCTCAAGAATCTATTCAAAATGAAATGTTGCTAATTCCTACCTTAATGCATTACACAATAAAATTCCTTTCCCTCCCTCCTTATATAATTGTCTCCAACTCACTCTTCTCAGAGCATCTTTGTTCCCGATGTAATGACTCAAATGCAGCAATTTCTTTTAATGGATTTTTGGCACTTTTACTCTGAAGAAAGGTATCATATAGGGTGGTATCACCACAAATAAAAATATATATAAAGTACAAGAGATAATGTAAAAGTAACTAACTACATAAAAGCACTTTCTTCTTCCTAAATGAGATAGTTTGTCCAACTCTGTGCTACCCACCACATCATCACCAGCAGCACCACCAGGACCCATGCATTTACCAATGATGTTCAAAGAAGAATGTTCATTAGTTATTTCACACTTACTTAAAATATTTATATGCATATTTTAAAAACACAGAATAAGCTTGAGGTTATATGAAGCTAATGGACTTAGGAGAACACAGGAAATTACTTCCTTTCTACTAGAAAATTTTTCCCAAAGCAATTTTTGACAATAAAGTTGAACAGAATTCATTTGCTTACATCATTTTATTGTTTTTATTGTTTAAGCAGTTACATTTGTTCCCACTTTTCTCCCTGTTCCCTCCCTTCCCCAGCCCTACCATCTACCCATCCGAAGCCAATCCCCATCATTGTCCTTGTCCACGGGTTGTTCATCAGTGTTCTTTGGGAAATCACTTGACCATCTTCATCCTGTTGGCCCCACTCCTTTCTGGCAGCTGTCAGTCTGTTCTATGTAGCTAAGCTTCGGTTACTGTCTTGTTCATTAGTTTATTGTGTTCATCAGATAACACATATAAGCAAGATCATGTGGTATTTTTCTTTCACTACTGGCTTAATTCACTTAGCATAATTTCCTCCAGGTCCAGCCATGCTGTTGCAAAATGTAAGGTTTCTTCTTTTTTACTGCTGCATAGTATTCTGTCGTTTAAATGTACCACATGGTGTTGAGAAATGATTACATCATTTTAAAATGAAAATAAAACAGATTTGATTTTTACAAGATTACAAATTTAGAAAATTCTTATGATAACATAGTTTTGATTTACTAAACTAACCTATTTCATCCACATCTGTATTTAAGAGATGAATAGAATGTTTAATAAATTAGTTGCAGTATTCTACTTCATGAGAAATTTATAAAGTTTTAAGATTAATACATTTTCAGAATCCTTTAAATACCAAATACATACTTAAATAGCAAATACCTGCTTAAATAGCAAACAATTGAATATTTAAATTGAGATACCATAATTTTTCATTTTTGATATAGAGAGAATCATTAAAATTTGGTGTGAGTCCAGAGCCTTAAAAGGAAACATTGATACCTTATTTCTTTTTTAATCAGAATAGGAATCCAGTCCTCACTCATTATCTTTAAAAAAATGAAGATTCAGAAAGATCTTTTCTTATCTTTCCTCTCCTTCTTTATTAGAAATCCTTATCTTTGGTGCACTTTTAAAAATTGACTATGCACTAAGTTTTATAAATTAATTTTATATGATTTTCTACTGCCTTCACAATAGGATTTTTAAAATGTTAAGAATTTGAAATTCTTTGAAGCTATATTCTATGCCAAAGAAACAGCAAAGTAATGCCTAGCACGTATGTGTTTAATGACTAAGTACTTATCAAATGGATAATGTTATTTATTGAACATTTGAGATATGCCATGTTTCAAATTTGCTGCAGCATCAATTAATTTTTAAACAGTACTTAAAAGGTTGTAATTATTATCATTATTAAGTACAATTTATTTGATGTTTAGCAAATTTAACTAGCTCATCTGCCTGACTTTTGTGCATGTTATGCCTCGCTGCTTCCCTATATTGATCGCAAAACTATTTATTACACAAATTGTTCATTCAATTACATCCCCAGTAATATTTAAAAATTTTTAGCCCATTCAAAACAGAGATATGATCATTGAAAATAATGTCAAATTCTTAAACATCATTTTATTCATTTGGAATATGTATGAATGAAACATCTCATATAAATTAAATTTACTAAAAATTATTATATCATTTTATATGACCCTTTGCATATAACAATTCTGGATGACAATCTTCTTGTATGCTTGTTCTCATAACAGAGTGGTAAACCAGATACTTGAATAGCCCTTCTCCTAAAATACAACTGTATCTTTGATGAAACAACAAATGTAATTTATTGCATCATTCAGTTCACTGGAAAGTAGTCTAAATATCTAGGGTTAAACTCTTACACACACAAATACACTCATACAACAGTTGAAAGCAGGGAAGGAGCAATAGGGTAGGGACCATTAACTGCAGCTCTAAAAGTAAATGCCCAAACCAGCACTACAGCGGTCAGGGTCATAAGCCTTTGAACTTAGATTGAAAAGTTGATCTGACCTGTGTCTGTTTTTCTGCCAGTACCATGCTGTTTTGAAATCTGTAGCTTTCTAGTATAATTTGAAGGCAGTGAGTGTGAAACCTCCAATTTTGTTCTTTCTTTTCAGGATTTCTTTGGCTATTCAAGGTTTTTTGTGTTTCTATAGAAATTTGATGATTCTTGCCCTACTTCTTTGACAAATTCCACTGGGATTTCGATGTTGCATTAAGTCTGAATGTTGCTTTGGGTAATATGGCCATTTTAACTACGTTGATTTTCCCATTCATGAGCACAGAAGAGGGCCTGAATGGACATTTTTCCAAAGAATACATTCAACAAGCCAAAAGATGTATGAGCTACATGAAAATATACTCAACTTCACTAGGTATAAAGGAAATGCAAAACAAAATCAATATGATATACCACCTCACACCTGTTAAAATGGCTGTTATCAATAAGACAACAAATAACAAGAGTTTGGAAAGGTTGTGGAGAAAAAAACCCTCTACACTGCTGGTTGGAATGTAAACTGGCACAGCCACTACAGAAAACAGTCTGGAGGTTCCTCAAAAAAATTAAGAATAGTGCTACCATACGATCCAGCAATCTGTCTTCTGGGTAACTACCTGAAAAACTCAAAAACATGTATTCACAAAGATATATGCACTCCTATGTGCATTGCAGCATTACACGTGGTGGCCAAGACATGAAAACAACCAGTGTGGTACATACATACAATGGAACACTGCTCAGCCATTAGAAAAGATGAAATACTGCTCTTTGTGACAACACAGATGGATCTTGCAAATATCATCCCTAGGGAAATAAGTCAGATAGAAAAGGACAAGAACCATATGAAAGTAATTTAATTCACATGTGTGATTATAGGACAGAAAGTAACAAACTCATAGACACAGACAACAGAATGGTTAGTTTCCAGAGGGGAAGAGGAGGATGAAGAGGGTGAATGAGGTCAAACATACAGTGAGAGAGGAAGACTAGACTTTGGGTGATAAGCCCATAACACAATATACATATGATGTATTATATAATTGTACACTTGAAACATTAATAGTGTTTCTAATCAATGTCAGCCCCAAAAATTAATGAAAAAAAGAGAAAAATGTAAAGGCTGATGTGATAATCCCACATTAATCCAAGGGTCTTATGCTAAAATAACATGATTTTTAGACTCTAGTGGACTGCTACCTAACTTCTGAAGCAACCTAATATACAGTATAAATCTTCTGTGGAGAAAGACACAGTCTCTTCCATATTTACAGTAATAGAATTTTAAACAAAATAGTAAAATTATGAGAGTGAATAGAAAAAAACAAATAGCATATTAATTTTTTATTGTCGTTCAATGAGAGTTGTCCCTTTTTCCTCCCATTACTCTCCCCCTGCCCTACGCAACCCCACTTCCTACATATGATCCACCCCCCTCCCTGGTATCTTTGTCCATAGGTCTTTTATACATGTTCCTTAACAACCCTTCCCCTTCTTCATCTATTATCTCCCTCCTCCCTCCCCTCTGGTTATTGTCAGGTTGTTCTTTATTTCCATGTCTTTGATTCTATTTTGCTCATTTCTTTGTATTGTTGATTGTGTTCCACATATAGGTGAGATCATATGGTATTTCTCTTTCACCTTCTGGCTTATTTCACTTAGCATAATGCTCTCCAATTCCATCCATGCTGTCACGAAGAGTAGGAGCTCCTTCTTTCTTTCTGCTGCATAGTATTGATTGTGTAAATGTACCACTTTTTTGATCCACTCCTTTACTGACAGGCACTTAAGCTGTTTCCAGCACTTGGCTATTGTAAATTGTGCTGCTATGAACATTGGGGTGCATAGGTTCTTTTGAATTGGTGATTCAGGATTCTTAGAGTACATCATCAGAAGTCTAATAGCTGGGTCAAAAGACAGTTCCATCTTTAGTTTTCTGAGGAAATTCCATACTGTTTTCCACAAGGGCTGCACCAGTCTTCATTCCCACCAACAGTGTACTAGGGTTCCCTTTACTTTACTACCTTGCCAGCACTTGTCGTTTTGTTGATTTGTTTAAAGTGTCCATTCTGACTGGTGTGAAGTAGTACCTCACTGTGGTTTTAATTTGCATCTCTCTGATGGCTAGTGATGCTGAGCATCCTTTCATATGTTTCTGGGCCCTCTGTATGTCCTCCTTGGAGAAGTGTCTGTTCAGGTCCTTTGCCCATTTTTTAATTGGGTTGTTTGTCTTCCAGTGTGAATTTGTGTGACTTCCTTAAATATTTTGGAGATCAAACCCTGGTCTGAGGTATTATTAGCAAATATATTTTCCCATATGGTCAGTTTCCTTTTCATTTTGCTGATATTTTCTTTAGCCATGCAGAACCTTTTTAATTTGATGAAGTCTCATTTGTTTATTCTTTCCTTTATGTCCCTTGTTTTATAGGACATATCAGTGAATATATTGTTGTATGGAATATATGAAATTTTCCTGTCTACATTCTCCCCTAGGACTTTTATGGTGTCATGACTTATATTTAGGTTGTTCATCCTTTTTGAGTTTATTTTTGTGTATTTTGTAAGTTGGCAGTCAGGAAAAGAGAGAGGAATCCAAATAAATAAAATCAGAAATGAAAAAGGAAAAATTATAACTGATACCACGAAAGAAAAAGGATTGTAAGAAATTACTATGGACAACTATATGCTAAGAAATTTGAAAACTTGGGTGAAATGGACAAACTTCTAGAAAAACATAATTTTCTAAACAGAATCAAGAAGGAGCAGAAAACCAGAACAGACTGATAACAACTTGTGAAACAAAAGTGGTAATCTAAAAACCCCCAACACACAAAAGCCCTGTACCAGATGGTTTCACAGGAGAATTTTACAAAACATTTAAAGAAGAGCTAATCCCTGTCCTTCTCAAACTATTCCAAAAAATCCAAGAAGAGGGGAGACTTCCAAATTATTTTAATGACACCAGGATCATCCTGATCCCAAAGCCAAGTAAAGACACAACAAAGAAAGAAAACTACAGGCCAATATCGCTGATGAACATAAGTGCTAAAATCCTCTACAAAATATTAACAAACCACGTCTACTAATAAATTAAAAATATCATACACTATGATCAAGTGGGATTCATCCCAGGGATGCAAGGATGATACAATATTTGCAAATCAATAAATGTAATACATCACATAAACAAAAGGAAAGACAAAAATTACATGATCATATCAATACATGCAGAAAAAGCATTTGATGAGGTACAGCACCCATTAATGATAAAAACACTCAGCAGAGTGAGAGTAGAGGGAACATACATCAACATAATAAAGGCCATCTACGAGAAACCTACAGCCAACATCATACTCATGGGGAAAAACTAAAATCTTTCAACTAAGATCAGGAATAAGACAAGGGTATCCACATTCGCCACTTCTATTCAACATAGTATTGGAAGTTCCAGCCACAGTGATAGGGCAAGAAAAATAAATAAAAGTCATCTAAATTGGAAAGGAGGAAGCAAAAGTGTTGTTGTTTGCAGATGACATGATAGTGTACATAGAAAATCTTATAGATCACCAAAAAACTACTCGCCCTAATCAGTGAATTTGGCAAAACAGCAGGATATGAAGTTAAATGCAGACAACTGCACTTTAACAATAAAATAAAACAATGAAGGTAAGAGATTCAGAGAATGAATGAGAAAGTATAATGTACATCTAATTGGAATTGAGAATAGATGTCAATTTGGTAAATAGAATAGGTGATTCGAATGAAGAAGCAATGTCTGGTAATTGTCCAGAATTGATAAAATTATAAATCCAGAGATACATAAAGTAAAAATAGGAAAACTAAAAAATTCATTCTCATGTCATACATTCCCCTGAAGCTACAGAACAATGAGTAGATTTTAAAAGCAGCCCCGGAGAAATACTTATGTAGGAGTGACAATTAGATATCCCAGTAAAGGAATCCAGATGACAATGAGAATTTTTTTAGAAATGCTGAGATGACAGCATGGAATGGGGTTCACAGAATATCTCTCCTTTCATTAGATTCCACATATGATATCATATCACATTTATCTTTCTCTAACTGATTTAATTCATTTAACACAATGTTTTCCATCCATATTGCCACAAAGGGTAAAATTTTCTTCTTTATTATGACTGAGTAGTATTTCATTGTGTAAGTAAAATAGAAACTGACTCATAGAGAGCAGGATGACAGGTAAGGAGTCAGGAGGTTAAGGGGTAGATGAATGAGCAAAAAGGACAAAGAACTCATAGACACGGACAACTCTGGTGATTGAGGGGCAAAGAGGAGTATAAGGGGGATATATATGGTAATGGAAAAAATATGATAAAAAATTAAAGAATGAAAAAAGAAAATCTCTCTTTTAAGAATGGTTGAAAAATGAAGACATTTCAGAAAAAGCAAAACTTTAAAGTTCACAAAAACAACAACAAAAATTTCACTAAAATAAATTCTAATAGATACATTAAAGAACAAAGGACAACTATCCTAGAGTATGATTTGAGAAAAAATAATGGTAAAAAAATAATAAACACTGGTAAAACTATAGGTAAATATACACAAATTTTTAATATTAAAAATTAGTGCTAGATTAATTGCTAAAATGGTCAGAGTTCTTCATTTCTCTCTGTATGTGCACTTTGCAATGTGATTTTCAAGTTTTTCTTATTAAAAGAGGAAGACTTTTTTCTAATTCTCTGAATTGAATCTTTGTGGTTTGTTTCAGCCCACAGAATATAGAAGTGATGTGACACTTTCAAGGCTAGGTTACAAAAGAGGTGTTCTTTTGTTTTCTGGCTTGAAACTCTGCCAATCAGGAGAAGATTCAGCACATTAAAGTGCTCTAAGCTTCTAGTATGTTAAGTGTACTAACAATTCAGTAAATAAAAGATTATAACAGATGGCATATCATAAAATTGAATGCTTGAAACCTATATAATCTTATTAACCATCACTCCAATAAATTTAATTTAAAAATGAGCCATGGAATTTGAAAGCTTAAATAAACTTGTAAAATTTATAAAATAACATAATATACAAAAATTAATACCAATAGAATAATTAACTATCCTTTTATAAGAACTTTAAAATTATTTTCCACACAGAGAAAACCCCAGGCTCAGAAATTTTAAAGGCAACTACATTAATCTTTCAAGGAACAAATTACTCCAATGTTATAGAGCACACAAAATGAGGATACTTTCCCCAAAATCTTACTTTACTATCACTCTATAATACAGTAAATATGAGATTATGGAACCACAAAAAGACTCTGAGAAGGGTCAATGTCACTTATGTACATAGTTGAAAAACTTCCCAAAATATTAGCTAGCTAATCTAACTTGAGAAAACAATATAATTCAATTAGTAGATATCTTGAAGATGAAATGTTTTAACATAAAAAAGAATCGATATGTACATTAAATCTTAACCACCTTTCAATAAATGTAGTCTTATTTTATGTTAAATATTATGTGTTCTTAGTAATTGACTTTTTTTCATATTTTTATTAATCCTGGTTTACCATTATTATGTTATTACCCTCTATAAAAATCTAGTGATATTATAGAAGCCTTTGAGGTATTTCAAAGTCTGTCCTTATATTAAATGACCCAAAATAACCTTCTATGTGTATATGGGCTTGCTTATATATATGTGCTAATATTTCCCATCTTTTTCATTTAAAGTACCATAAATGTAAGTTGAAATAAATTTTCCAGCCCCCTAATTCCTTTAAAAATTTTTTTTCAGATTGCAATATAATGTATTTTTATTATACTTAATCCACAGTAGAGCAAATACAATCTACAAAAGTCTAACAACAGATTTGTGTACCCTAAAAATTCACACGTTGAAGTCCTAATCCCCAGTACTTCAAAATATAACTATATTTGAAATTAAGGTATTTGAAGTGATAATTAAGGTTAAATGAGGTCATTATAGGGGGTCCTAATTCAATATGACTGGCGTCCTTATAAGATTAGGACACAGATATGCTCAGGCAGAAGACCATGAGAAGACAAAGAGAAAAGATGGCCATTTGAAAGCCACAGAGACAAGCCTTTACTAAAGAATCATGCTGACACCTTAACCTAACCTTCTGAACTATAAGGAAATAAATTTCAGTGGTTTAAGCTAGCCAGTCTATGGTACTCTGCTATAGCAGATAGTAACCCTCCACTGTTCAATTTGCCAGATGAATGGAATGTCACAAAAAAAGGTACTAAGCATTAAATTTTAAAAGTAATATTACACATTTAATTCCATTTCTTGTCAAATGAGAAATTTTTAAGTCAAATAAAAGTCATATTAAAAACAAAACAAACAGACAAAAGAACAATGGGCCTGGCTGCTGTGACTCAGTGTATTGAATGCCAGCCTGTGAAATGAAGCGTTGCTGGTTCAGTACCTGGTCAGGGAACATGCCTGGGTTGCAGGCTCAGTTTCTCTCCTCTCTCCTCTTCCCTTCCCTTATCTCTATAAATAAATAAATAAATAAACCTTAAAAAATGAATCTAATTAATAGGCAAATCTTTTTTACTGTGAACTTTTTATTTGGGTTACATCCATAGATAAATTTCTCAGTCTCTCAGGTACCACTGTCCAATCCACAGCCTGCATGCTGTAAATGGCCCATTATTGTAAGGATGGCTATTAATGTGGCCCAGGAAAAAATCATAAATTTACTTAAAACCTTTTTTTTGCTCATCAGTTTTTGTTAGTGTTTGTGTATTTAATGTGTGGCCCAAGACAAGTCTTCTTCTTCCAGTGTGGTCCAAAGATGCTAAAAGGTTGGACATCCTTGGAAGTTGTCAGTGCTTAAGCCCTGGCTAGGTAGTTCAGTTGACTAGAGTACTGGCCTGGTACACCAAGACTGAGGGTTCAGTCCCCAGTTGGGATCAACCAATGAATGTATAACAAAATTGAAAAACAAATTGATGTTTCTCTCTTTCTCTTTCTCTCTAAAATCAATCAGTAAAAAGATATTTAAAGTTTTTAATGGTTAATTACAGACAAATATGCCTGCCTGATGAGGTGGTTGTGAGAAAAATACTAATAAAATAAAAGGTTTTGCTAATAACATACAATCAGTTACTAGAAATTGCAAATAGTATCTTTAGGAAGAAACTCTCCTGGGCTCATATTATATCACATAAGGTTACAACTTACCAGGTCAACTGGTAAGATCAACTATTTAGATCAGTATTTTTTATTATTATTAAAATTATCATTATTAAATTATTATTATTATTATTATTAAATTATTATTATTATTAAAGCTATATATCTTTAAATAAGAACAATTTAATTGCATGTTTATTTAATATAATCCCATAAGATACTTAAAAAGGTAATAAACATGTGGGCATTTAAAATAACAAATATTACCCTGGCTGGTGTGGCTCCATGGACTGAGTGCCAGCCTGCAAACCAAAGGGTCACCCGTTCACTTCCCAGTCAGGGCACATGCCTGGGTTATGGACCAGGTCTCCAAGTGGAGGTGCACAAGAGGCAACCACACATTGATGTTTCTCTCCTTCTCTTTCTTCCTCCCTTCCCCTCTCTCTCTAAAAATAAATAAAATAAATCTTTAAAATATAATAATATGTATTGAAGCTTCCAGCCAAGATGGAGGTGTAGGTAGATATACTTTGATTCCTCACACAAACAAAAAAAGGACAACAAAAGAAGAAAAACTCATTCAGACTTGTGGAAGGACCAGAGATAGACAAGCGGGATGGAGAGCTCCCGCAGCAAGGCAGCAGCTGGAGGACTGCACTGTGTGTGGATAAACCAGGAGGAACAACTGGGAAGCAAGACAGACCATGTAACCCAGGGTTCCAGCGTGGGAAACTAAAGCCTCAAAACCTCTGGCTGAAAAAACTGTGGGGGTTGCTGCATCAAGAGAACATCCCAACTCACAGGAGAGTTCATTGGAGATACCCACAGGCTCCTAGAATGTATACAACTAACCCACCTGGGAATCAGCACTGGAAGGGCCCAATTTGCTTATGGGTAGCTGGGAAAGTGACTGAAAGCTGGCAGAGATACAAGCAGGCAGCTTTGTTCCCTCTCTGACCTCTCCCCAACATACATGGTTGACCTGCCCTGGCAAATACCTAAAGTTATGTAACAGGCATTCTGAGACAAAAAATATGGCCCAAATTAAAGAACAGATCAAAACTCCAAAAATAGAATTAAGCAATGAAGAGATAGCCAAACTATCAGATACACAGTTCAAAACACTGGTAATCAGGACACTCACAGAAATGGTTGAGTATGGTAACAAAATAGAGGAAAAAGTGAAGGCTATGAAAAGGGAAATAAAGGAAAATGTATAGGGATCCAAAAGTGAAGGGAGGGATACTGAGACTCAAATCAGTGATTTGGAACAAAAGGATGAAATAAACATCCAACCAGAACAAAATGAAGAAACAAGAATTCAAAAAAATGAGGAGAGGCTTAGAAACCTCTGGGACAACTTTAAATGTTCTAACATCCAAATTATAGGGGTGCCAGAAGGAGAAGAGGAAGAGCAAGAAATTGTCCAGGAAGCTCAGAGAGTCCCAAAGAAGTTGGACCCAAAGAAGGACACAGCAAGGCACATCATAATTACATTACTCAAGATTAAAGTTAAGGAGAGAATCTTAAAAGCAGTAAGAGGAAAGGAAAGAGTTACCTACAAAGGAGTGCCCATAGACTATCAGCTAATTTCTCAAAAGAAACCTTCCAGGCAAGAAGGGGCTGGAAAGAAGTATTCAAAGTCATGAAAGGCAAGGACCTACATCCAAGATTACTTTATCCAGCAAAGTTATCACTTACAATGGAATGGCAGATAAAGTGCTTCTCAGATAAGGTCAGCTTAAAGGAGTTCATCATCACCAAGCCCTTGTATGAAATGTTAAAGAGACTTAACTAAGAAAAAAAGATGTCAAAAATATGAACAGTAGAATGACAATGAACCCACAACTATCAACAACTGAACCTAAAAAAAGAAAAGAAAAAGCAAACAACTAGAACAGAAACAGAATCACAGAAATGGAGGTCACATGGAAGGTTATCAGTGGGGAGGGAGAAGGGGAGGAGGATGAATGGGGAAAGAGGTACAGGGAATAAGAAGCATAAATGGTAGGTACACAATAGACAGGGGAGGTTAAGAATAATATGGGAAATGGAAAAGCCAAAGAACTTATATGTACGACCCATGGACATGAACTAAGTGGGGGAGGGGAATGTTGTGGGAGGGGTGGTGCAGGGTGGAGAGAAATAAAGGGGAGAAAAATATGGGACAATTCTAATAGCATAAAAAAATATACTTTAAAAATAAAATATAACATATATTGGAATAACATACCAACTTTGGTCATTAAATACATATAATTTTGACATGTTAATTCAATAAAAATTAGCATGTAAAGATGAAATAGATTTGATTTAGATGAAGCTTTGGCTTGCCTGATTTGACATGCATTTTCTAATGCACTCTGAATATCAAGCTCTTTTAACCACTGAACACAAACATCAGATTTTATTGGTAGAATGTTTTGCTTGGTGCTAAAGTACACAAAGTGCACTTTTGCTGGAGGCATGGTTTTTATTTTTTATAAAGCTCTGGTGTGGAATGTACTTTCACTGCTATGAAAATAAAAACAGCAGATAGGAAAGCACAAGGCAACAATAGCAATATTATTTTGCCAGCTCTCTCTTGAGCTGTAACTAATCTAGTTGGTTCAGCCTAGAAGAATCATTTTATTGTATGCAATATTTAAAACTATTTAACTAGCTTCAAATCATAAGATAGAAAGACAAAGAACATGAGAATGGGCAGTTTATTTGTTATCACCTGGAAAGAGTCCAGTGTTTAAATCTATTTTGTGCAAAGCATAAATGTCAAATTGTTTAAACCAATTGCAATTACTTTTTTTTAGCTATATAACTAGTAAAAATATATAGTTTAGAAATCTTGTTTATATTGTTTTCTCTCTTAAAAATACAATTACTAAAATAATATCCTTTAAAAGTTATAACTTCACTATTGCTATCTAGTTTTAACAAAAAATTTAACACAAGAGACTTTTTTTACTTAAATGCCCAGTTTTAAACATAATCACTAATTAAAATAATTCTTTTTCTAGTTGCTTGCATTGTAAATTTTTATGTTTTGAAAAGTAATAAACTGTCACAATGAAATTTTGAAAAGTGACAGAAAAATCTATCTTCAGGAGTATAATTTATATCTTAATAGAAACCACGTAGTGATTTTTTACATAATAAATTATTTTATAATCTTTTAACTTTAAAGTACAACTAAAACAAAATATATTGATAATGCTTAAATTTTTCATTTGTTCAACATTATTCTGGAAATATAAGCTATATGATAAGCAAAAAAGAGATCTGAGCAGGCATGAATTGGATAAACAAGCTATCAAACATCATGGAGGAAAAAAATAAAATTCAAGGCCTACATAGTTTCATCACAAAATATGCATCTTTTTGTATTTTTGTATTAGATTCAAACATTCTGAACTCAATTATGACAGATGATACCACTTACCTAGAAAAGTAGCTAAGATAATTTTTTATTATTTCTTTGAAATCAGTGAACAGTTAAAAGGAAACTAAATCTGCTAGGAAATATTTTTTTCTGGGATATTAAAATTATACCATGAAAGGACTCAAATATAAATCGTCAAATAAAATGAAGTTGTGTGATAGAAAACTACCACAAACATTTAATGTTAACATCACATATATATTAAATCTTCAGATGTCTTGACTAATAAATAAAAAATGCCATATAGTTCCCCTTAGAAAATAATTAATCAAGATAAAAGGTAGAAGATAATCTGATTTCAAGAAGCAGCTGTTTACTGTGCCTTTTAAACATGACTATAGTATCGCTTCTCGGCCTTTTGGCTAAGATCAAGTGTAAACATGTCTATAGTAAAAAAAAATCAGCCCTGGTTTCAATTATGGAACATTTAAAAATAAAACAAGGTTTACTGACCTTAATATTTAATATATTACCTGTGAAATATAAAAATTTAATTAATATATTATCAGTTGTTAAATATAAATTTATAGTCTCAAATCCTAACTAAAGAATTAAAAATTACCAATAATGGGTCTATCTAGTACCTTTGCATGCATCTCAATTACAACCACTTTTGTGATTTTAGAAAATTCATTTTTGTTCCATTTGGGGGTTTTATGGCCTTTATAAAAAGGCTGTAAGCTATCTTCCAAAAAAAATAATTTTTTAAACTGCAATATAAAAAATTACATTTTTAACTGCATCTAAATTATTGCAGGTAATTGTCCATTGAGTTTTCACTGTTATATATAACATCCTATTGTGTGCATTCTGAAACTCTCAAGTCAAAATCACTTGAGTCATTTCCTGCCTGTGCTGATACAGTTACTATTAGTCATGAACATTTCTGCTTATATCCCATGGTACACATATGTGAGAATACATTTGTATTATAATCCTAGGAGTAAAAGTGATGGAACACTGATGACCATATTCAGCTTTACAAGGTAATTTCCAATTGCTTCTATGTAGCTGTACAGTTACCTGCCAATATTAATATATGAGTTTTTCTTTCATTCATGTGCTCAGAAGCTCTTGTTAACTTTTGCTATACTATATTGTGCAAAATGCTGTTACTATGGTATGAATTAGCATTTTCCTAATTACTAAATGAGTTAAAAATCATGTTGATTGACCATTTCTATTTTTTCTTATACAAAAGGTCACTGAGTTTTATTTTCTTCTGTCTTCTTGTGCAGTATTTTATATATTGTAAACTATAATTCTCTGAGGGTTATGCTATTTATTAAAAAATATTCTCCCAGATTTTTTCTTGTTTTTCATTTCATCATGTCTTTGATGTCCAGTATTCTTAACATAATGTAGTAGAATGTATCAATCATGTTTATTTTGCAATGGTTGGCACTTTTATGGGTTGTGCAAGACATCCTTGAATTCATAAAAAATATATTTCTATATTTTCTTCTAAAATTGTTTTGGTTTTCATGCGTCTTCTTTTTTTTTTTAAGTAGACCGCTTTTTCAAATCTCAGATGGAATCCATTGTGGCTATGCTGTAGCATGCAAATGATTATTTTGACATCTTTTCAAAGTACAAGGAGAAACACAGAAATCATACAAATATATATGAAGATCCATGTAGAGTTCTATCGTCTATTAACTAAGACTGCTTTCTGTTAGTTTCCAGGTATCATTTGCAAAATCTATCAGCAGAGGGAGCTTTGCATGTTGTTGTTTATCATTTAAGGAAACTAATTATTTCAAGCAAGCTACTTACACTCACCTCAGATAATTAACTGTCACTGCCTGATATCATTAGTCGACACTGTTAAATACAATTATATGCCTGACAAGAGGATCACTGTATTTCCCTGAAGACATGCTCTTTCTTTTGTGTACCTGTGGGCTCTTTCATTTTATGGGTTGTGGGGGGTGGTGGGGAGGACGCAGTTAGAAACTAACAAGATGTTCTGTAGGATCACAGCAGTTTTAGCTGTGTGATCATACGGAGCACAGGTGCTCATCACATTTACACCGAGCTGATAATACAAAATTCTCAAACTGACTATAAAGGTAGGTTTCTCGGATCTGTTCTATGCAAATTACACACTGGGGGTTTCTTTGTTGTTTGTTTTTCCAGCTAGCCTAAATTTCAGGATTATCACGTTGCCAAGGACAATAATCCTTTTTTCTATCACTTCTAGGAAAGATCACATGGAGGTACACATGACCCTAAAACACTTAAGGCTGGGAATAATTTACAACGTGTTCAGAAAGTTTAAAGCATTTGTGGAAAAGGCGGTTGATAGGACTTAACTTATCTGTCAAATATTCCACACGTTTCCAAGTATACTTTTTCTAAGTACCGCGCGCTAACAGATTGTGCCACTGGAGCTCCTCAAGTATACTCTTTAAAAGATAAGTAATATATGGTTCAGCTCCTGAACGGAGAACACTGGGTTTGGGAAAATCCACAGGCCCAGATAACATTTTAGAGCAAATGTAAATTGAAGTAAGCAGTTTGTATTATAGGTCATCCTTAAAGACGTATGGCACAGGATCCACATCTCCTATCCGTTAGAGCAGTCACTAGGCACATGAAGCTATTTAACTCTAAAAGTAAATTGATAAAAATGCAATAAAATATGAAGGTAAGTTATTCATTGCAATAATGGTAAGTGTTCATAGTCATTTTGGCTAGTGGCTCCCATATCAAACAGCACAGGCGTGTAGTATTCCCACCACTGCGGAAAGTTCTACCGGACATCTCTGGTCTGCACAGTTTACACATATGGACTGCAACTGCATAACATTTTGCAATGCAAGCATTTTTCTAAAACTCAAAAAATTTCTTTTGTCATATCACATATTTATTAATGAACTCTACTCTTTCTTTTATATATCATAAATTCTAAAGTATTTTATGCACATATAACCATGGTATCTCTTGGTTGAAGTTATATTACTTTGTATAATTATGCTGAGGAGTACAATGAAATAATAATTATTCTTAGGAATCAAGTAACTTTAAAAATTAAGTTTAAGATGTTTGAGGAAAATACTTGACTTATTTAAATTTAGAAAATGTATAGAAAATACACTCAGGCTTATGTTTAGACTATAGTTGTAAGTAACATAAGGTATGTGAGGCACTGGTTTCACACATAAAACTTAAGAAAATGACAGAAAGACTCAGTAATAGCAATAAATAATAATATATATTTTAAGATTTTTAATATAAAATATAAAAATTAATGAAAAATCTATAATAAAATATTAAAATTTTAGGTTAAAATAAAGATCCAATTCTTGCATAACCCAAGGCACTTATTTCATTGAGCTTTATTGGACCCTGTCACTTTATTATTTCTAATTTCATGTTTGTCCAAATTTTAAATATTGAACATAAAAATAGAAATAATAAATGACACTGGTGAACTGTTATACCCCTGAATAGCCCAAAGATTTTCCTATACTGGACACATGTCTAGATACTTCTAAAAATCATAGAAGCTGGTATGCTATTTTATTAACTATTCAATTTATATTATCAACTATTAAAATTGCAATACCATAAGGAAGAATTGACAAAATGGTCTCCCTTGCATACATTGTGAATTTATTTGCAAATATATGTAACCTTGCATTGAGGTTACATATAATTAAACATGCTGTTATTCATATTCTTTGATCTGTTAATTATGTTTTGAAAAACCTTTAATAAAGGGCAGCCATCCATGTTTATTAAGTATAAAACTATGCCAAAGGATATTATCTTAGTGAATATTGAGTCATGGTAAATACTGAAACAATTTGAGTATTCAACAAGAGATTAAGTAGCTAAGTAACCTATTCAACATTCAATGTTGCATTTCATAATTATTTTAACTAATTCATTTAAAGGTATAAAATATAAATTACATATACAATGGTATGATTTTTAGCTATGTAAAAAGATGCTGAACTTAAAGAAAACCTATCAGTGATTGTGTTTGGATAGTTTGATTATGAATAAACATTTTCCTTCTTTCTTTTACTTACTAAATTTTCTTTATCATTATATGATGTTTTTACATGAAAACATGGTTTAAGGGAAAAGGGCATATTAATGTGCATGTTTAAAACAATTTCAACACTTACCAGAACTGTTGGCAGTTACAAAGGTTATTTTGCTTAATGTAAACAAAGGACTATCACAGTGTACGTATCTTTCTTTGTCTTATTTTGGTCATCAATTCACATGAAGGTTTCATTGAGGTACTTGACCCCCAGGCAGGAGTGAATGCACTGAGCATTATTCAAATTAAAATCAATGCTTTTCCACAGAGAAACCTTACAACAGATGTTGTCTGATGTGTTTACAAGACACTTTACTTTTTTCACAACATGCACGTTCCTCACAACATGCACGTTCTAGGATAATCTGTCTCTTATGATACAGGTGGAAGGTGATTAAGTGAACACTGCAAGTCACTAAACATCTAAATATGTGGGTAACATGAATTGATCTATTAACTCTTTGTAGATTTTTAAAATGCTTCTACCCTTATGCCAAATAATTCTGTAAATTGAAACTTCTTAGCCTGCTCTTAGAAACTCAACTTCATTTCATAATCTAAAAATAACCCTGACTTTAGTCATCGGTGACTTAAGGAGTCTGAGCAGCCTCCTGATATCAAGTATACCCGTATCTGTAGCAATCTGACAAGACTTTCCACTTTTAATCACAGAGATTTTCCTGTGAGATTAAGTTTTTTCCTGGTATAATGGGTCACCCAGGAAGAATTTCTCTTATAACTATGTAGTGATTATTTTTCTACTCCCTGGATAGAAAAAAAAAAAAGATTGAATTTATCCATCAGGTCATCAAGATGCTTTTTACTAAAAATAACAGAAAATCCCAACTCTGATGTATTTAAATAGTAAAGCTAATAAGCAACTCATAATAATAGATGGTGGTTGGCTGGCTCTCTGGCTAGTTAATTCAGAGTAGCTCAATGACATCATCAAAGATCTAGTTATTATTTATTATTATTATTTTAGCCTAACCTGAGGACATTTTAAATGTTGCCATTCTCTCAGTGTCAGCTTGTTCTCTGGCCTTAATGGTTTCAGGTCGGTTGCAGGAGTTCTGAGACTAAAGTCCAGCTGTAAGTGGACAGAGAAGACAGTATCTTGTTGAAGAAAGGGACTCTGATTTTCTTGATGGTAAGAAGTCGGAAACTCATCCAAATACCCTTCGGCACTCTCGCTTGTATCTTATTGATTAGAAGTGGGAACACTCTACTTCTAAACCAAATAAACCCATCCCTGGATCAATGTAGCCCCTTAATAATCAGGAGGTTTTCAAGGTCAAACCTATTTTATTATGATATTAAAATATTGCCTTTCCACTCTTTTTAATGACGGGGCATGTAATGGTGTGTAAAACTGCCAGCACCGTAGCGCAAATCAAGGCAGTGGTGTCAAACTGTGCTACTGGTCATCATATTTCTCACTGCCATGCACTTTCCATTAAAAAAATCCAGTTTCACTTCAAAATGCCTTTGATAAAACAGAAAAATATTTACTTTATTTGACTTCAACCCTTCAGTAAATTTTTTTTTTAATATTCTGTTTGAGTAAATGGGAGGCAGGCATCAAGCACTTCTGCTACATTATGAAGTCCAATGGTTGTCACAAAGAAAAGCACTATTTGTGTTGTAAGATGAACCAGTAAATTTTCCATAGAACTCCATTTTTATTTGAAAGAATGGCAGAAAAGTCATGGAAATTCATATTTGGATATATGATGGACATTTTTAAAAATAAACAAAGTGAGCCTGACACTTCAAGTAATACTGACAGTACTTGTTGCTAATGAAAAAAAATCAGCTTTCAGGTGAAAATAAGAATTTTTGAAAACTTGTGGTTATGAACATAAGAGTTTTTTATGCCCAAAGTTTTACCTGATGAAATTGGTAGTAATATTTACAAATTATATTAATGAATGTGATCTTTTAAAATATTGTATCATGAAGTGTATAAATATGTTTGAAAATCTGTGAACTCAGTGAATCGATATTTTTCCAATGACCAATATATATTACATAATTATTCCAAGGGCCAAGACGGCCCTTTGGTATATTTGGTATAATATTAAGAATTGGTGATATAGGGGTTTTTGGAAAGATGGCGGCGGAGTAGGAGGGAGTGGGATCAGCTTCCTCCAGCCCACTGGTGGGATATCTGGCTGATTTTCTGAGCAGCAGAGCGATTGCCCAGATTTATTTCAGGAAGAGTGGCGACCAGGATTGCGCATAAAACTGAAAGATCAGCTGGTAGGGAGTCTGCTTCGGAGGGAAGGGACTCACGGGGAGCCAGGAGGTCTGCGGATCCAGTAGCAGCAGCTTCCCGGCTTGTTCCAGGATCCGTGGGAGGGAGCTGGATTGGAGTGTGATAGTTGCCAAAGCAGGCACGCGTCTGTTGGGAGAGCTTTGGTCCCCAGCAGTCCGGAGGTCGCTGTGTACGTGGGGACTGGTCTGCAGAGGCCGG